>JAKUCV010001196.1:0-103077 GCA_028386065.3 Turnera subulata | reverse complement strand
CTTATCAAGTAATTGAATTGCTTGTGGCGTTTACAAGATTCCTTGTGTTTATTACTCTATTGTTGCTTAACGCCTTTGTTGTGTTTTGAGGTGATAGAGGTAGTCACTAAAGCTTTTGGTTGAATTGATTTCTGATCTTGGTGACTCGATTGAATCGGAGGTGCTATCTAGCTTTGTTCTGGTAGTGTTGCCGTATCATCTTATGTCGGGTCAGTCCAGACCACAAGTTCTCTAACTTGTACCCGTATGTAGAATTCATATCTCATATAATTCTCAACATACGCTAGTCTTAATTTATTATTACAACCCATCCATAATAATAATCGACTAGGGACATTTAAGAATATAAAATATTCTAGGGTTATAAATATGTGCAAGCGTTTATCACATAAACATATTTATTAGAATAACCTTAATGTATATACATGACTATATACAATCATCCAATGATTGGCTTTTGGGCATATTACACTAACACTAACCAACCTTTATCCTGAAGCTTGCCAATTGATGGAGAATTTGGCCAATGAACCCAGTAATGGGAATCTACTGGGTGTCCTACAGCTTGACTCTGTTCAGAAACTTGAAGCTTCCATGGCATCCTTGCAGCACCAAATTAAGGAGATGGGTAGTAAATTTGAAAAGATGATGATTAACCTGCTGCAGAAACTATCATGAGGTGTGAGGCTTGCATTGGTTCTTACTCTTTACAAGTGTGCTTGAAATTGATGACCGAAAAGGCGAATTACATCAACGGGCAGCAGCACCAATATCAGCACGGGAGCCACCAACATTATCAGCAGCCCAGGTCGTACAATCAAGGGCACCAGGATACCAAGGAAACTAGCAGTGCAGTCCTCCTCAAGAGATGATGAGCATGCTTGATGCATTCAAGCAAGCACCTAGTGGAGGTAACGCAATCCCGAAGCCAAGAAAGCGAAGAACTCGCACGGAAGTTCCTGAACCGTGCAGTCTTGGAAATAAATTTGTGTCTCAAATTTTACAAGTCGGATTGCTGCGATCTTGGACTCTCTAGAAAGCTTAGAGGAGCATCTTCAACTTTGATGTTCAGCCCAGAAGTTGAATCTGCCATTTTCGTTATTTAAAATCACTTGAAGTTGACGAATAGATCTTGTCCAGAAATTCGGTTTAGGTTTATTTGGGCTTAAGTATTCTTAGTTGGATTATTATTATTATTTGGGTTATTATTATTTCTTGACTTTAATTTATTAGTTGGGTTATTATTATTTGTGGGCTTTAGTTACTTAGCATGGTTTATTATTTGTTGGGTTTTAATTAGTCCAATTAGTTATTGGATTTAAAAAGTCAAACCCTAGTCCATGTTGGTTATGGGAGCTGACTTTAGGGTCGTATAAATAGATCATAGGGCACCAAGATGTGGACAACAATGATGATTTGAGAAAATAAATTTGTTTGCCTTTGAAAGGATTTCTTCTTGGTTGTGGGATGCAATCAAAGCCCAAGGGAGGGATTCCCTTGCTTTTACCTTTTAGGATTAAATTCTACTTATCAAGTTCTTACTTATGGCATTTAATTTAGTTTCTTGTGTACTAACCATTTGTTGCCTATTGCTTAATTGAGTTTAGGAGGTGAAGAATAGATCACAGAAGCCCTAGTAATTCTAATCCCTTTGTTGCCTATTCCTTAATTAAGTTTAGGAGGTGAAGAATAGGTTTGCTAAAACCCTAATTTGACTGGAGATTGGAGATCTTGGTGTCAATTAGTTGCAGAGGTGAACCAGGTGCTGATTCTAGGTTTGTTTCCATATCAGTTGGTAGCGAAGCTGCAGGTTCAATCAATCATACCTTTGTTTTGTTTTTTTGTTTTTTTTGTTCTTCAATTCGTGGCCTTTCCAATTCTTTTGTTTCTATTCTTTATTCTTCTTGATTTTCTACCCTAGTCAACTTTTTTTAAAAAAAATTGTCGAGTTAGTGTTCATCGATTACTATTCTTTGGTATTGTTCACCGATTACTGTTCACCGGTGTTACTGTTCATGAAATCAAAAAAAAATCTGATTTCTTTTGCTAGTCGGCAACAACTATTAAAAGAAAAAGTGCAAGTCGAATTGAGTTTGGGTTGAGAAATTGAGTTGTTGATTTTTGGAATTGCAAGTTTATATTAATCCCTTGCAAGAGGCCAAAGTTGGAATAAATTGAGTTAAATGAAGTGGATAATTGATTGAATTCTATGAAATTTGTGTAGGAGTTGCTATACAAAATTGTTGCTGGAAGTTGTGATTTTGGCTTGAGACTTGTCGATTTTGTATGTATGCTAACATACAAATTTCTCTGACCATTCTGGTTGTTAGTGTCTCTGCCCAAATTTTGTGTGTTTGCTCACCTATAAAATTTTTCTGACCATTCTCGTTGTTAGTGTTTCCGCAGAATTTTGTACGTTTGCTCACCTAAAAATTTTTTCTGCTCATTCTGGAATTTAGTGTATTCTGCCAAATTTTGTATGTCTGTTCACCTATAAAATTTCTCTGCTCATTCTAAAATTTAGTGTATTCCGCCGAACTGTGTATATCAGCTGGTATACAAACTTTTTTTGCTGTTTCGGTTTTTTCTTTCTTACTTTGCAATTTTTGTGCCTTTTCTTGTATTGGGTGATTGATGTGTCATAGCTACTCAACTAATCAACATTCAATCACATACATTACCTTGTCCTTGTGTGTGTCTTTCTTTGTTTGTTGGAGTCTTTATTTGCCTCTAGAGTTTGTGTCCTTTCGTTCTTTCTTTAGGTTTTTCCTTGTTTTCCTTAAATTAGTGCTGCAAGTCTAATTTCTTAATTTTGTGATATTTGATCCTAACTTATAAAAATTAAGGAGAATCAAGGGAGGAAAAAGGAAGAGAGTACATCCATTGCCAAGAGTGACCAAACACGAGTGAAACACGTGAGGAGCTTTGCTTACTAACAAGTTTTCTTGTAGATAATACATAATGGAATTTTTTTCCTCCTTCTGATTACATAGGATTAAATTTGAGGATGAATCTCTTTGGTTAGGGAGAGAATGATGCATTCAAGCAAGCACCTAGTGGAGGAAATGCAATCCCGAAGCCAAGAACGTGAAGAACTCGCACGGAAGTTCCTGAACCGCGCAGTCTCGGAAATAAATTTATATCTCGAATTTTACAAGTTGGATTACTGAGATCTTGGGCTCACTGAAAAGCTAAGAGGAGGATCTACAACTTTGATGTTCAGCCCAGAAGCTGAATCAACCGTTTTCGTTATTTAAAACTCACTTGAAGTTGACAAACAGATCTTGTCCAGAAATTCGGTTTGGGTTTATTTGGGCTTAAGTATTCTTAGTTGGATTATTATTATTATTTGGGTTATTATTATTTCTGGACTTTAGTTTATTAGTTGAATTATTATTATTTGTGGGCTTTAGTGAATTAGCTGGGTTTATTATTTGTTGGGTTTTAATTAGTCCAATTAGTTATTAGAATTAAAAAGTCAGAACGTAGTCCATATTGGTTATGGGAGCTGACTTTAGGGTAGTATAAATAGGTCTTAGGGCACCAAACTATGGACAACAATGATGATTTGAGAAAATAAATTCGTTTTCCATTGAAAGGCTTTCTTTTTGGTTGTGGGATGCAATCAAAGCCCAAGGGAGGGATTCCCTTGCTTTTACCTTTTGGGAATAAATTCTACTTATCAAGTTCTTACTTGTAGCGTTTAATTTAGTTCCTTGTGTTCTAATTCCTTTACTGCTTATTCCTTAATTGAGTTTTAGGAGGTGAAGAATAGATCATAGAAACCCTAGGAATTCTAATCCCTTTGTTGTCTATTCCTTAATTGAGTTTAGGAGGTGAAGAATAGGATTGCTAAAACCCTAGTTTGATTGGAGATTGGAGATCTTGGTGTCAATTAGTTACAGAGGTGAACCTGGTGCTGATTCTAGGTTTGTTGTTGTATCAAATAGGCTACTTTGCATCAAAAGGGACCTGAAAGCAAGAATTAATTAGTAGAGGCAATGCTAGTGAAACTTAAGCTAAAATAGTAAATAAAGTGCATGATTCCTCACTAAATGCTTAGCCAAAAGGATACTTGATGCTCTAAATTAGTATATGATATGCACACATATCATAGGGCTAGGAACAAAGTAGTGGGAGCTTTATAACTGTTTCAAAAAGCTTTTTTTCCTAAGCCTTTTTTTTGCAATAATCTACACGTGTTTGTCATCATAAAAAAAGGGGAGATTGCTGGCCTAAACTTAGGCTAATCACCTCTTAAGTTTTATTAGTGAATTAACCATGTTTAGTCATGGCATAAGATTGATTTTGATGAATAACAAACTACTTAAAATGAATGCTTTAAGTTTGCCTTGTGTTGATTAAAGCTTACAGATGGTTCTTGATGCAACCACGCCAGATGGTTGTTGCTGCTGCCAGATGAAAATAAGTTGTCACCATCAAACTTTTCTACAATTTGCGTGTGGTCTCCCAGGCATTTAAAGTCCACTCCCAACGGCCAAGATTGGTGAACAAGTAAGAGAAATGTTGCAGAAGACTTTTTCTCAACTCCAACTTCAATTAATGAAGGTGGTCCATGCTTTCTATTTTCGGCAATACTTTGTAACCAAGGAGTTAACATGTTAATGTGCTCCCAACTTGAATAGTTGTGAACTCAAGTCAACTAGGAGATTAAAAGAGTTGTTGCAGCACTTTCCCCCCAAACTCAGAGCTATAAAAGAGGGTTCAGAACACCTCTGAAGATCATCCCAGCTATTAGCAAAAATCTGAGTTTATACTTTGTGCTTACACTTGTGGTTTCAAATCCGGAGACTTGGTTTAGTTTTGTTGGTTACTCAAGTCTAGGATTAGATTTGAGGGTAGGTTAGAGCTTAGCATGTGAAAAGCTTGTAAAGGTTTAAGCTTACCCTTGAAAAGCTTGAGATTGTAAAGGTTAAGGTTGAACCCGCAAAAACCTAGTGAGTGTTTGAAATCCTAAAGGAGGATCCTTTAGGTAGTGGACGTACCTGGTGGGAGGAACTACTCTAAAATACTTTTGTCTGATTTTCTTCCCTACCTTACTTTATATCTTGTTCGAATCTCACAACTACTGTCTAGCGAGTGGTTTCACCAAAACCAGATCTATCTTATAAGTCTAATTCACCCCTCCCCTCTTAGGCATATTTGAGCCTACAAAAACAACTAATAACAGTAGTATGATAATAATAGAAAATATCTTGTATATATACGCTTCCTCAATAAATCTTTCAGCAATATTACTAATGTATATATAGGACAGATATACACTTACTCGATAAATCTTTCGGCAATATTTCTACTATATATATTAAGGATATACACTTATTCGATAAAACTTTCAGCAATATTACTACTATATATGTATATATAGAAAGGGCGAAAGTAGTAATAAGAAAAATTTTAGAAATAAGTACCTTAGTAGGCTAGAGACTTGTGCTAATAACGTGCTATAAAATTAGAAGATGAAATTCACTCTTGATGGTAATAATACAAGCTTGAAGGTAATAATACAACCTTGATGGTAATGATACAACTTTGATAATAATATGAAAAATGGAGAGTAATTAAACTAAGATGAGGGATGTTGAGAAGATAGGTTTATATGAACAAGAAGAGGGTGCAGTTTATAGTGAGATGTAAGTGTAGAAATATGAAGGAATGAAGGGGTATTTATAGTTGGAAATGGGAGGATAAAAACAAATAAGTATAATTAATTCAAAAGGATAAAATCATAGAGATGTTAAGTAAAAGAAGATGATATTAAGATTATGAAAAATAGAATTATGGAGGGTAATTAGCCAAAAAGATGAATCTAAGTGGATGTTAGGTGTAGAGATAAAATATTTACTGTTAGTCAATTCGAGCATGATAAAAATGAATTTTACCAAACGGTAACAATGACATTCATTTAATTTATTTATAACAAAAATATTCCGGCCTTGCCGGTTGAACCTGGGTAACTTTGACCCGAAGGTAAATCTGGATTTTTTATCCCTTCTGGTCATAGTATTTGAAAAACTGGCCAGGTCACTGGGATTTTCTAGGTCTTCGGGGTTTAGTGCCCGTTTTTGGTTTGTACCGGGTTAAGAATCACAATTTTCAAAATATTATCTTGGTCGACCCATTGTTAGACCTTCTATTGGACCAATTTTAAAAATAAATTTTCTTTACTATTAATTCTAGTACTGGGTAGAACCGGGCGAATGGCGGTTAGACCTATAAACCTGCGACCCGACCACTATATTGGGTCAATGGGGCCATGCTTAATAACCTTGCATGTTACCTATTATAGTGGACAAAGGTTGATGTATGTCTCTATTGCAGGACTTGCCTCTTCTCCTCTCCTTGTTCATTAATTCTTTGACGAGCGGCAACTTGGGACTTGTGGTGTCTCAATATGCCTGTATTCATTTCGATCTGTATTCATTTGGAAATATTACAACTCTCAAATATCATCTTCAAACTGTAGGATTGATAGTTATAGAGTTTAAGACTTTACATCTTGTAATAGATTTAAATGTTTTTATGCCTGTCGTATTTGATGGGTTGATGTATCTCTATGTAATATTTTCAGAACAATGAAGGAATCTACCGTGTGTTTATCAAAAAAGGTATAGAAAGCTTCACATCCAACAGCCACATGTTCTTATTAGTTTTGGCACATGTTACACCAAAGTAAGCATTCATAATCGAGCACTTTTGAATTTTTTTTAATCGTAAGCACTTAAAAACTTAATCAAGTAGTAATAGTGAGAGAGATGAATTGAAAAATATAAAGGTAACCGAGACAAAATATAATTTGTTGGTGAACTATTTCAGTTATTTAATAATTTCTTATACCAATTTACGCATTTAGCTTTGAAATATTTATAAATTAGAAATTTTTGTAATACTCTGGTAAACGTGTATCTATTATTGATAATCACTAACCTGCGTATACACAATAGCTATGCTATACAATGACGAGGATACCCTCAATAATCCTAACCCTAGATACACAGTATTAACCACACAATATATATCATATTAATTATAGAATATATTCATTTCCTATCACTCCCCCTCAAGTTATATGGAGACAGGTGCAACTTGTCACGAAGAAGGCAAAACCGATCCTTGGGAAGAGGTTTGTTGAAGATGTCAGCAACCTAGTAATGAGAAGATAAATACCGAACATGAAGCTGCTTCTTAGACACAAGGTCACGAACAAAGTGAAAGTCAAACTCAATATGCTTCGTGCAAGAGTGAAACACCTGGTTAGTAGTGAGACAAGTGGCACTAAGATTATCGCACCACAAAGACGGAACAGAGTGACTTTGTAGACCAATCTCACAAAGAAGAATCTGGATCCACACCAACTCACTCGCAGCAGTAGCTAGGGACCAATACTTGGCCTCAGAGGAAGAGCGAGGGACAGACTGTTGCTTCCGAGAAGACCAAGAGACAAGAGCAGTACCAAAGAAGATGCCACAACCGGAAGTAGACTTGCGATCATCCACCCCCCCCCCCCCCCCCCAGTCAGCATCACAGAAACCATATAAGTGAAGAGGATTGGAATGGGGAAAGAACAGGCCAACCAAAGGGGTCGTGTGAAGGAAGCGCAGAATGTGCTTAACAGTTGACCAGTGTAAGAGATGTAAGGGCGAGTGGAAGTGAGGTACTGGAGGCCACCAACAATACTACGATAAAGGGCATCATAAAAAAATGGGGCATCATAAAAAAATCGGACTACTTCCAATCATATCGGCCTTGGACAGCAGGCCCTGGATATACTTAGACTAGTGGAGAAGCAGACCACGGGGTTGCCAAGTGGCTCCCAAGCAAAGAAAATAATAGAGCTTGCCCAAATCTTGGAGAGCAAACCGAGTTTCAAAGAACAGTATAAGCTCGTGAACCTGTGAATCTGGGGAGCCTAGAATAATAATAACATCAACATAAACCAGACAATAGAGAGAAGTAGAGGCTGTACACTTGTAGAACAAAGAGGTATCAGCCTTGGAATCATGGGAACCAAAGGCACGAAGGGCATCTGTGAGGCATCGATTCCAAACACGAGGAGCCTATTTGAGACCATAGATAGACTTCTCAAACTTGCAGACATAATCCGGAAAATTTGTATCAACAAACCCAAGGGGCTGAGACAAAAGCACATTCTCATCCAAGCGACCATGAAGAAAGGCATTGGAGATATCCAATTGCCAAATGGACCAACCCTTTGCAGCCACAACAGAAAGCAAGAGATGAATAGTGGTGGGCTTGACCATAGGGCTAAAGGTGTCAAAAAAATTAACTCCTGGTCATTGATGAAAGCCTTTGGCTACCAAGCGGGCTTTGTGTTGCTCCACATACCCATCAGGATTAGTTTTTGTCTTGAAAACCCACTTGCAGCCGACAACATTGTGAGCTTGTTGAGGCAGAACAAGGCGCCAAGTGCCATTAGTAAGAAGGGCATTGTATTTGGAAATCATGACAGCACGCCATTTGAGAGATTTGACAGCCTGTGTGTAGCAGGTAGGCTCCATAGGAGACACATGGGCCGAGAAAGTCAATTTCTCAATAGCCTTGATTGTATGGCCGGCGCGAGTCTGTGTGACCATGGAATGTGTGGACTCGGTAAGAAGTTGCACCTAGTGCTATGGCTGGGTAGGCGGGGGTGCATTAGCAGTAGGAGGAGCAGCAGCAAGTGCAGTAGCTGGATCGACAGTGTTACCCTGTGCGACCTGAGCAGCAACAGGTGCAGTAGCCGGATCAACAGTGTCACCCTGTTCAACTTGGGCAGCAGTAGCAGGTTGGCCCGAATCCAAAAACAAGGCCGGAGGTTTTGGTGGGGAGAGAATAATGACAGGTGAAGGTTTAATCTTAAGAGGAGAGGGGATAGTGGCAGGAGAAGTGACACTCACATCATTAACCGCTCGAAAAGGAAAAACCTATTCATCAAACACAACATGGCGTGAGATATAGAATTTATTAGAGGAGCAATCATAACATTTATAGTCTTTGTGAGTGCGACTATAACCAAGAAAGACACAAGGAACAGAACGAGGACTCAGTTTATTCTTGGCATAAGGCCATAACTAGGGATAGCAAAGGCAACCAAAGATCCGTAATCGGTTATCATCAGGTGATTATTGAAAAAAAGTCTCGTGGGGATTGAGGTGGTGAAAGCCTGGTGAAGGGAGGCAATTGATAAGGTGGACAATAGTTTCAAGGGCATTGGTCCAGAACCTATCAGGAACTTGGGATTGAAATAAGAGGGCTCGACTAGTTTTACTAATGTGACGGTGTTCGTGCTCAGCACAACCATTCTATTCAGGTGTGTGAGGAAAAGAGGTGCGTAGGGTGATGCCGTGTTTGTAGAGGTAGGGTTCCAAGGCTTGAAATTCACCACCCTAGTCGGCTTGAAACTGTTTAATAGGTCTACTAAAATAACGTTCAACAAGGAGACAAAACTGGTGAAAAACATCATGCACATTAGAATTACGTTTCCGAAAATAAATCCAAGAATACTTACTAAAGTGATCAAAGAAGATAACATAATACCGAAAACCAACATTAGATTCAACCAGAGCAAGACATCCGATCATATCAAATCTAAAGGACTAGAAGCAACATACTCTAACGTAAGAAAAGGTAACTTATGAATTTTACTAGTAACAAAAGCATGGAAAAGAGAAGGACTAGACGAGTCAGAGGACACAAGACCAACAGAAGACATTAGATGACGAATAGTAGAATACGAGACATGAACAAGACGAGAATTCCATGTCGACAGGGTTGCACTGTGCGATTGAACATGAGACATTGGAAGGGATGCTGGAAGTTGATAGAGGCCATTCGTACATTGCCCGATGTACAAGACTTTCTTCGTAGTTTAATCCTTCCTAAGAAAACGGTCAGGATAAAATTCAACAGAAACATTATTAGAAGAAACAAAGGAACTAACTGATAAGAGGTTGTGAGTTGTAGTGGCAACATGAAGTAAATTGTTAAGAGTGACGGAGTGACTAGATGAAGAGTAGCAGAACCAACATGAGAAATTGGGAGAGAAGAGCCATTACCTAACAGAACATTCTCAGAACCATGGTATGCAGAATGAACAGTAAGGTTATCCAGTTGAGAATTAAATGATGTGTAGTGCCACTGTCCATAACCCACGGTTGAGAGGAATTGGCACTGGTGGAGGAGGAAGAAAAGTGAGAGGAGGGGCGAAAAACACCACGACCAGACCAAGTCCTCGGAGTAGGACAAACCCAAGAGAGATGCTCATAGCCGCTACAGTTGGAACAATGTCGCCCTGTTGGATCAAAGGCTGCAGATGGAAAACCAGAAGGAGAGCCAGGATACTACCCACGGACAGAGGGGGCGCTAGAAGGAGGGAGGCCACACCCTCTGCCTCGTAACTGAGGGCCATTGGCAAAGCCACAAAAATAGGAAACAGGCTGCCAAATAGAGTCACCCTATTCGATCAGCGGAACAGACTAAGATTGTCCAACAGAAGCAGTCAAGAGCGTTATAGTGACCTGATGAGAGAGATGGCCGGAAGGAGAAGAAGATCTGTCCGTAGCCATGGCGTCACTACAGAGGAAAAATAGTAGGAGACTGCAAGGATAGGCCAGAAGCCAAAGCAATTATCAACCAAGCAAGAGTAGTATAACACCACGAACAAGTAATTGCAACCAGAGAAGAAGAAATAATGAAAACCAGCTTCTTTTTTGGGTAAATAGCATATATAGGGTCCGTACTATTTCAAAAGTACTGTTTGGGGGTCTGTACTATTTTTTGTCCCTTTTACGGGTCTATACTCTTATTTTTCGTACCTTTTAGGGGTCTCGGGCAGTCCATGTCATCAGCGAGGCTGCCCGAGACCCCTAAAAGGAACGAAAAATAAGACTACAGACCCATAAAAGGGACAAGAAATAGTACAGACCCCCAAATAATACTTTTAAAATAGTACGGACCCTATATATGCGATTTACTCGGGAAAAAACTCGTATACTAATCCCTAGGGAAACTAAGTAAAGTCGAAAATAGCCATAACTTCTTGTCCGGAACTCGTTTTGGTTCAAATTTTTTCCTCAATCTTATTTTAACATGGTCTAATGGATAGTATCAGTCTCCATACTTAGCTCGAAATTTAAAAAATTAGCATAAAACCCGTGCCGTAAATTCGAAAATGGCCATAACTTCTCGTCCGGAACTCGTTTTAGTTCAAATTTTTTTCCTCGCTCTTATTTTAACATGATGTAAAGGATAGTATTAGTCTCCACTCTTTTCTCAAAATTTGAAAAAATAGCAAAAAAAACCAATGTACTAAACCTTAGGGAAAACGACCGAGAACAAGAAAATGGTCATAATGAGTTATTAGTTCCGGACGAGAAGTTATAGGGTCCGTACTATTTCAAAAGTATCATTTGGGGGTCTGTACTATTTCTTGTCCCCTTTACGGGTCTATACTCTTATTTTTCGTCTCTTTTAAGGGTCTCGGGCAGTCCACGTCATCAGCGGGGCTGCCCGAGACCCCTAAAAGGAATAGAAAATAAGAGTACAGACCCGTAAAAGAGACAAAAAATAGTACAGACCCCCAAATAGTATTTTTGAAATAGTACGGACACTATATATGTTATTTATCCTCTTTTTTTTGCGTGAACAGTAACACTAATGAACAGTAATCGGTGAATAGTACGGTGAACAGTGAGAAGAACAATAACTCGAAATTTTTTCTTTCTTTTTTTTTTGTTTTTGAATCGACAAACACAAAACACAAGACCTGAATTGAAATAACAAAACAAACACAAAGGATTGTTTTTTGTGTTGGGGATGTCGACTAAACAAGAAGAAAAGATAGAGAAATTCTAGGGTTTAGGGTTTGGCTCCGCTACCATGTAATACTCTGGTAAACATGTATCTATTATTGATAATCACCAACCTAGTTATACACAATAGCTATGCTATACAATGACGAGGATACCCTCAGTAACCCTAACCCTAGATACATAGCATTAACCACACAATATATATCATATAAATTACATAATATATTCATATCCTATCAATTTTGGTTATATACTATTTCAGTTATTTAATAATTTCTAATACCAATTTACGCATTTAGCTTTGAAATATTTATCAATTAGAAATTTTGGTTACATTTTAAAGACCTAACGCTTACTAGTTGTTTCACTTTGGCTCTTTAATGTCTTGTCTCAATTTACCTATTTAGCTTTTTTAAAAAAAAAATGAGTAAGCATGCGTAAGAAGTAATAAAATTATACCAATTTTTAGTGATGGGAGGAAATAAAAAGTAAAAGAGAGGGAACAAGAATAATAATAAAAAAAGCAACAATAAGGCATGATAATGCTCCCACTAAATGAGTCATAGAAATTTTTTCTAAAGTTAAATTGGTAAATTGACATAAAAAGGTTCAAAGGTGAAAATAAAATAAGTAGTAAAGTTAGATGTATAAATTGTGACTGGAATACGTATTCCAAAATTAAATGGGTGCATGATAACAAAAGAAAAATAGCTGAAGTGGTTTACCACCAAAGTTAAGGCACTTAAAAATATAATTTATATTCTACATTTACAACGGTGATATGAGAAATTGTGTTTAAAGGAAAATATAGTTAAACATCTATTTTCATTCCTTTTTAATCTTTCCAACCAATGTTTTTCCTCTTTTTTGGAAGAACCATATTTCTAATACCAATTTACGCATTTAGCTTTGAAATATTTATCAATTAGAAATTTTGGTTACATTTTAAACACCTAACGCTTACTAGTTGTTTCACTTTGGCTCTTTAATGTCTTGTCTCAATTTACCCATTTAGCTTTTTTAAAAAAAAAAGAGTAAGCATGCGTAAGATGTAATAAAATTATACCAATTTTTAGTGATGGGAGGAAATAAAAAGTAAAAGAGAGGGAACAAGAATAATAATAAAAAAAAGAAACAATAAGGCGTGATAATGCTCCCACTAAATGAGTCATAGAAATTTTTTCTAAAGTTAAATTGGTAAATTCACATAAAAAAGTTCAATGGTGAAAATAAAATAAGTAGTAAAGTTAGATGTATAAATTGTGACTGGAATACGTATTCCAAAATTAAATGGGTGCATGATAACAAAAGAAAAATAGCTGAAGTGGTTTACCACCAAAGTTAAGGCACTTAAAAATATAATTTATATTCTACATTTACAACGGTGATATGAGAAATTGTGTTTAAAAAGAAAATATAGTTAAACATCTATTTTCATTCCTTTTTAATCTTTCCAACCAATGTTTTTCCTCTTTTTTGGAAGAACCATCCAGTGCTCTTAAACCCTACTTTCCATCCCTTTTTTTATTTAAATTAGACTTTTCCTTATTGTACATGGACTAAATAAAATGAGTGAAATTTTATGGTGATCAAATTACACATTTTCTAGAAGATAAAGGTTAGTAACACGCATACACACAACTTTACATCAATATATCAACAAGGGAAAAAGGAAAAAAAAAAAAAAGCTCTACGTCAATATAAAGAAGAAGAACGTACCCTAAACATCTTAATGCCCTCGTAAACAGTCAACTATATGTACGTCATTATATATATATATATATGGGTCATTCTATGGTGCTCTATGAGTACGGTACTCACTATAATTATTATTTATTAATTAAATTTTATATAATATTAGTTTGAAGAATTTTAATAATAATAAATACTTTCCTTAGTTAAGAGTATTTTCATTTCCATTTGAATCGAAAACTTAAATTTATAACTTATTTAAAGACTAATAAGAGTTGAGGTAGATGTATTCATTTTAGGAGGTCAACCTAATTATTATTAATGGGTCAACCCATTAAAATCACAGGTCAACCTAATAGGTCAATACGTTTAAATTAACAAGTCAACTCATTAAAATCACAGGTCAACCAAACAGTTCAATTAATCAGGTCGACCCCTTTAGTTAATCAGGTCGACCTTTCACAATAGACATAATCGAATGAGTACCATACTCATGGAGCACCATAAAAAAATCCATATATATATATATATAAAGTTGAAGGGTAGGAGCTTCTACACATGACACGTGGTAGCCCCTCCCCTTCAACTCTATTATTTTTTTTTTCCTATTTCATCCATGCCTTCATACCCGTTACCTTCAATTAATTAGTTTTACTGTGACAAAAAAAAAAAAAAGGTTGTCCACCGATTTCACTTCTTCTGCTCCTTCCATGTCAAGCATTATCAAACGATATTTTTTTTTCATGTATGATGATATTTTAAGACAAAAAAATACCACCTCTTTACTGAAAAAAAAAATACCACATACTAACAAACCTAACGATCCCATAAATTTCACATTTATATTAGTCAATTTCATTAAAAAGTAAAAAATAAATATTTTCATTGAAACAAAAATAAATATTTTTGGTAATTTTATAATATCTATATACCATAGATCAAAACTGATGTGGTACATCCTAATCTCTCCATATACCAACTTAAGTTTATTTTTGTAAGAAAAAATCTATTATACATATTTAAAGCTGTATCCCTCACCAGGTTTTGACACATAAGATTTTTTTGAGTCTTGCTTTATTGCCATGTGGAGGCTTTGGCCTCTTTCTTTATTGCCATCTGGAGAGTTGTAGGTGTAGTCTGATTGGTCATAATGACAAACATAATTATCTCAGAGTAACCTGATCTATTATACTCTTTTAAAAAGAATTCCAATCACACTCAAATTGTTCAAATGTAAATTCACACGCAAGATTATATATATATTTTCCATGAAACTGATAACCAGAGTTTCTAATCAATACATGTAACAGCCCGGGTAAATTTTTGATTTTTACCGGGACTGTAGAAGTCGTTTTACCGTGATTTACTGTTGAATTAATCTTGGGTAATTAATTCAAGGTAAATCGGGAGTTGATTTTCAAAAACGAGGGTTTTCCCGCGCTCGTGATTTTCCCGCGGATTTTTCGAACCTAAGTTGGTATTTTTCGGATTTCGGAATTTCTCGGAAAATCACATCGGAAAATAACTAAGGAGGTATCGGCTATTTTCTGGTCCGGATCGGACTCGCCCGTAATACAGACGGATTTGCATTATTTGGAGATCACAAGTCTAATAGTAAAAAAAAAAACTGATTAAAAGCTTAAAACTGGTGGGAAGGAACCAGGAAGGGAAGAAGAGGAAAAAAAAAAAAGAGAAGAAAGAAAGAAAGAAAGAAGAAAAAAAGAAAGAAGAAAAGAAAAAGAGAGAAAAGGAAAAAAAAAAAAAAAAAAGAGAGGGGGGGAGGATCCACAGCCACCGCAGCCGGCCACCACCACCACCCTTTCTTTCTTCTCCTCCACACGTCGCCACCACCATCATCAAGCCGACGCCGTGCCCACCCACCACCGACACCATCTGCGCGCGCCACCACCGAGCCGGACCCCCTGCATCTCTTCTCCTTCCTCCCCCTACACCGACGCTGTGCAGGTCGCGCCGCCCGTTGCCAAGACCCGACGACGCCCGACGAAGCTACTCCTCCCTCGCCCTTCTCCTTTGCGACCGCCACCTGCTGCCTCGGCCGTCTCCTCCCTCACACCACCTCTCCCTTTCGCGCCGCCTTTCCCGCCGAGTCATCACCGCCTCGCCCCATCATCTTCCACCGTCGTCGCCACCTGCTCATCAAGGTGAGCTTGAGCAAACCCGGATGTGAGGTCGCGGGTCGGGTTGACCCGGGTTGAGTGGATGTGCATTTTGGGTTTGGTTTAATTTTGGGCTTGGGTATTAGGTTTGGGCCATGGATGTTTGGGCTGGGCTGTGTTGGCAGGCTTACTGCGTGGGCCTAGTCCATGTAGAAAGTTGGGCCTGCACTGTTTGGCCCAGTCCATTAAAAAAAATATAATAATACCTATATAATTATAAAGTGTATTATCTGGAAAAAATGTATATGGTTTTATAGATTATATAATTTCTAGAAAATAGACAGATTAATTAATTTGACAAGATATAATTATATCCTTTGAGAAAAAAATATTAATATAGAGAAAATAATACTTTTGGAAAGTATATATGTACGTTAACATAAATGATTTTGGGAAATAAATTTCGGAGAAAAATATGTGTATGACAAATTTCCGTAAATATGGTATTTTATATTCTGAAAATATATATACAAGTTATTATTTTCTGGAAGGAAATTGTTAAATGGTAAATAGTCTTATAAAAATATTTAGGAAACTATATAAATGATATAATTTCTAGAAAAAAATTATGGCAATTACTATTTTGGAAAAATTATATTATTTTAAGAAAAATTATGAAAAGAATTTTAATTAAAGTATGGTACCGAAATTATATTCGGATATACGTACGGTTAAATATTTTCGATAAATGATAATAATAAAAGATGAGTAATCGGGATGGGTTTATTTCGTAGTATTGGCATCATGACATACTCTTATGTGCATTTATGTGAGTGTATTGTTTGTTGTATAGGTTTTTGGATATCGGGCCGTTTCCCGAGGAGCCGGCTTTGGACCGGTCATTATTTCCGGAGTTGAGTAATCGGCCAAGATGAGGATGGATAACCCTTGATATGTACCCGTAATACTGTGTTTGATTTGTTGCTTGATTGAATTACTGAGATGATTACTGTTGGTTGATTGACTGCTATGATGTTGTCGTTGTTGTTGATGTTAGACTGTGATATTGGGTTTGCGATATTGTGTTGAGAATAATGTTGAACTGGTCAATGTGGATAATTGTGTGTTTTGTTGTTTGAATGAACTACTGAGAGGGTCATTGTCGGATATTTGACTGTTATGGTTATTGATGTTGTTGTTGTTGGACTGTGCTATTGGACGTGTGGACATTGTGATGAACTGTTAACTGTGAATAATTGATGTTATATGTACTGTTGATGGATATTTGGTAATATGGAATTATATTGGGTATTTGGCAGCTATGGTTATTGCAGTTGTTGTTGCTATGATGTTGATTTGCTTGATTGAACCGTTGTATGACTGTTGTTGGTTTATTGGATACTGTGTGGTGATTGATGTTGGACTGTGAGAAGTAGATGTTATGAAACTGATGAAGGATTGGCCTGTCGTGTAACTTGAGCTAATAGGAAATTGGATAATTGTTTGACTGTTATGGATATTGTGATTGTTGACGGTAGACAGTGTTGTGGTTGGATAATTAGAACAAACTATTGACTGTGGATAATTGAGAAATGGGAATTGGAAATTGGAAGTTGGAATTGATATGATATGATGATGATATGTGTGGGAAGTAGTGGTACGACCCGATGGTTTGAAAATTAATTTTAGGATGCTATGGTCGGTTACTTGGTTGATTGGCATGTAGTTGTCTGTGGTTAGGGTATACCAAATACCCAGTAGTTCGGATATACCAAATATCCGTTTGGCTTGTTGCCTGTGGTTAGGGTATACCAAATACCCAGTGGTTCGGATATACCGAATATCCGGTTGGCATGTTGATGCCTGTGGTTGGGGTATACCGAATACCCAGTGGTTCGGATATACCAAATATCCGGTGTTGGGATGTTGATCCCGGTATGGTACTTTGGGTTGTTGAACCCGATGTGATTTGGTAAATTGGGACTTGGTCCCGGTATGGTAAGATATGGTATGGTTTTTTGACCTGGCATCCGGAATTAATTGATAACCTGGTACGACCCTAGCTTGTCCAGTGACAGGGACCCGTAAGATAAAATTGGAATTAATAACGATTATTCTTTTGGTCTTGGCTTGATATGATTTAGTTGGATTCCTCTATCGTGTTGTTGTGTTGGTTTCCTCTGTTATGTTGTTCGTGTTGGTTTCCTCTGAAGTGTTGTTTGAGATGGATTCCTCTGTCGTGATGTATGTGTTAGGTTCTGCTGTTTGATGGTTGTTTTACTTCGAAAGTATTATGGTTGAATATATCACTGTTTATCTTTCGTCTGTGAGCGTTTCGGACTCACCCCTCGCCTGCGGGGTTTCATCCCGTAGGATGAGTTGTTTGTAGTGCAGGAACGTACCGGGCGAGCTGAAGCGTACCCTCGGACAGGACTCGAATCCATTAGTTGCATTGGGCTTGCCTAGTTGTCATGTGAGTCATAAGTCTTCTGCTATGCATATTGTTATGTTCTCTGCTGTGTATATGTTGTAATGGGCCATTGGGCCAGATAGTTATTGTTGTTGATGTCTCTGGGGTTCGGGTGACGAGTTTCTTGTTGGGCCGAAGGGCCGGTTTTCAGTTTAGTTATTGGGTCGTTGGCCAGTTTATTGTATTATACACTGTTTGTTGGGCTTTGTTGGGTTGGGTTGTCACAGTTCCGGCACGTGTTTACTGTGTACGGTAAATACGGGTCGGGACGTCTCATTTTGGTAGCGGAGCGGGCGTTAGGTCTTGTCGGGCAGTCTATGTGTGTTGTTGTCTTGTTTGCATAGTTCGCTCCAGTTGTTTAATATTTTACATCATTTAGTTAGTGCATTATGGATCCAGTCGAGGGACGCCAGCTGCCGCGGAACATACACATAAGAGGTAATGATGCCATAATACGCGAAATTGCAAATATTATTAATAATACTGATAGTTTGATACAAAGGGAAATATTAATATATTGATTGCAAACAGAAATATTACATTGATATTTTTTAAAAAAAAGAAGAAATAATACATTGATTTTTGATAATTTATAAAAAGAAAAAATACATTTAACGGTTTGCGACGACGTTGACACGGAAGCTGTTTGCGTCACTGTTGACGTTGACCGTGACTCTGTCGCTCCAAGAGAACCACATGCCGCCTCTGTTGCGCTGGCCAGGAATCTCGAACCGGTTAGCTTGAGGGAATCGGAGTGGAATCAAATCGTGATCGTCTCGTGGTTGCCACTGCGTCTCCGTCAGAAGAACCATGTTGGGCTTGTATTGGTTCTTCAAGTCCCTTAAAGTACGCGAGAATTCTTGTGCACGTCTTGCCACTCCTCTGTAGTTCCACACCAGTAGTCGTACCTTTGGCCAGGTTGGAGGTAGCCGAGTCATTGTGGGTATGCTCTGGGCTGTCATTGAGAGCTGGTAGTAAGCACCTTGCTCCACAGTCTGGCAAGTGGACTCCAGGTTGAACTCTTGAAGCCTATCCGAGATGAAGAACATCACGGAGTTTGCTGAGCCGTAGTAGGAAGTCCTCAATGTCCCATGGTCCTCTAGGAAGAACACCTCTTCCATTGGAGTGACGAAGAACCGCGACGAGTAGAGTTCGTCGACAAAGACCAGGCGTGGCATTCTGCCGAGCTCGTTCGGTAGCTCTTCAGCACGTTCGTTGACCATGCCGTACGCCAGACGGTTCCTTCTGCCAAGATTGGCACCTTCAACAAAGAACACCGACGAGGGAGCAGGCATCTTGATTTGGACGTGTGGGGTTTTGTTTTGAACGTGGTGTTTTCTTTTGCTTTAGCGTTTGGTTGCTTTGATTGCTTTTGGTGATTTACACCTCACCGCTCCTTCTTTTATACACTTATGGGGAGCGTGATTACCGTTTTTTTTTTATTTTCAAGATTTTGTTTTTGAATTTTACCGTTGCTTTATTTAATGCTTTACGCGTTTTCGGCTACTAAGCCAGTGTTTTACAGCTCTTTTCTGACTCAAGATTTCTTACGCCCTGGCTACCTTGGCGTTTCTTTTGATAGTGTGTCATTATTTTCTTGCATCTTTTATCACAAGCATCCGTGACCGTTGAGGCTAGACGGATGGGGTCGTATCTCGAGTAGAGCGCATGTGCGACAAGCTCACAGCTGTTCGGACATCGTGGAGAGATGCGAGCTTGACAGACGTTTTGGCTTATGCGGAAATTGTGAACAAGTGGGTAACGTGTCTTTCGAGGGGCACAGGATGATCCCGTGAACATCGCCTTCCGAGTTAACGGGTATCTTTTTCACGAGGTTAACCGACGTCACCGTTAGTTGTACGGTACGTTTCGTGATTCGAGGATGTTCACGTCCGATACGAACACCGTTCATGGAAACATGTTTTGTTTTAATTTCTTTCTGTTTTGATTTTGTTAACTGAGTTTTAATATTGATTCCTTCATATTTGATTTTATAATCTTATGGTTGATTTTAATCTACCTTGACATGTTTTGTTTTCCTATTTAACACAAGATTGCACAAGAGAATTTTGATTTAAAAAGGAAATTTATTTTATTTATTTCATAAAGGTGTTACAACAGAGAAGAAGTGCTCTAAGGAGCTACTTGCTTCTCAAGGTCTTTTACAAGCTGTTGAACGTTCCTTAAGTGCGGGAAGAGCTCCGCGCACGCCAGTTCAATTTGTGCCACCGCCGAGCTGATCTTCCTCAATGAGACGTTCAGCTGCGTCAACTTCTGTTGCGGTGTGCTGCTCTCAGCTACCGCCTTGCCTTTCTTGTCCTCAGCTTTCTTGCCGACACGCTTCTTCCGTCGCTTTGGGGAGACCACCATGTGCTCCTCCAGACCGATGATGTTGGTCTTGAACCGCTTCTTCGGAGGCTCTTCATCGGAGCTTGTTGGGAAAGTTGTGCCGCCGATGTAGCTGTTGTTCTCAGAGTCTGAAGTCGTTCGAGAATGAAGTGGAGAGTCCATGGCTGAGAATGAATGACTCAGCTGTGAGGTTTGGTATTTATAAGTGGATGAGATGTCGCTTAAGGGTATAAGCAGTAACTCATGTTGTGGTTGGACACCTGGCAGAGTGTGCCAGAAGCTTATCGTGGTAGGACCCACGGATAAGACGAAATTTCGGGGACGAAATTCTTTTAAGGGGGGTAGAATGTAACAGCCCGGGTAAATTTTTGATTTTTACCGGGACTGTAGAAGTCGTTTTACCGTGATCTACTGTTGAATTAATCTTGGGTAATTAATTCAAGATAAATCGGGAGTTGATTTTCGAAAACGAGGGTTTTCCCACGCTCGTGATATTCCCGCGGATTTTTCGAACCTAAGTTGGTATTTTTCGGATTTCGGAATTACTCGGAAAATCACATCGGAAAATAACTAAGGAGGTATCGGCTATTTTCTGGTCCGGATCGGACTCGCCCGTAATACAGACGGATTTGCATTATTTGGAGATCACAAGTCTAATAGTAAAAAAAAAAAACCGGTGGGAAGGAACCAGGAAGGGAAGAAGAGGAAAAAAAAAAAGAAAAAAAGAGAAGAAAGAAAGAAAGAAGAAAAAAAGAAAGAAGAAAAGAAAAAGAGAGAAAAGGAAAAAAAAAAAAAGAGAGAGGGGGGGAGGAGCCACAGCCACCGCAGTCAGCCACCACCACCACCCTTTCTTTCTTCTCCTCCACACGCCGCCACCACCATCATCAAGCCGACGCCGTGCCCACCCACCACCGACACCATCTGCGCGCGCCACCACCGAGCCGGACCCCCTGCATCTCTTCTCCTTCCTCCCCCTCCGCCGACGCTGTGCAGGTCGCGCCGCCCGTTGCCAAGACCCGACGACGCCCGACGAAGCTACTCCTCCCTCGCCCTTCTCCTTTGCGACCGCCACCTACTACCGCGGCCGTCTCCTTCCCTCACACCACCTCTCCCTTTCGCGCCGCCTTTCCCGCCGAGTCATCACCGCCTCGCCCCATCATCTTCCACCGCCGTCGCCACCTGCTCATCAAGGTGAGCTTGAGCAGACCCGGATGTGAGGTCGCGAATCGGGTTGACCCGGGTTGAGTGGATGTGGATTTTGGGTTTGGTTTAATTTTGGGCTTGTGTAATAGGTTTGGGCCATGGATGTTTGGGCTGGGCTGTGTTGGCAGGCTTACTGCGTGGGCCTAGTCCATGTAGAAAGCTGGGCCTGCACTGTTTGGCCCAGTCCATTAAAAAAAATATAATAATACCTATATAATTATAAAGTGTATTATTTGGAAAAAATGTATATGGTTTTATAAATTATATAATTTCTAGAAAATAGACAGATTAATTAATTTGACAAGATATAATTATATCCTTTGAAAAAAATATTAATATAGAGTAAATAATACTTTTGGAAAGTATATATGTACATTAACATAAATGATTTTGGGAAATAAATTTCGGAGAAAAATATGTGTATGACAAATTTCCGTAAATATGGTATTTTATATTCTGAAAATATATATACAAGTTATTATTTTCTGGAAGGAAATTGTTAAATGGTAAATAGTCTTATAAAAATATTTAGGAAACTATATAAATGATATAATTTCTAGGAAAAAATTATGGCAATTACTATTTTGGAAAAATTATATTATTTTAAGAAAAATTATGAAAAGAATTTTAATTAAAGTATGGTACCGAAATTATATTCGGATATACGTACGGTTAAATATTTTCAATAAATGATAATAATAAAAGATGAGTAATCGGGATGGGTTTATTTCGTAGTATTGGCATCATGACATACTCTTATGTGCATTTATATGAGGGTATTGTTTGTTGTATAGGTTTTTGGATATCGGGCCGTTTCCCGAGGAGCCGGCTTTGGACCGGTCATTATTTCCGGAGTTGAGTAATCGGCCAAGGTGAGGATGGATAACCCTTGATATGTACCCGTAATACTGTGTTTGATTTGTTGCTTGATTGAATTACTGAGATGATTACTGTTGGTTGATTGACTGCTATGATGTTGTCGTTGTTGTTGATGTTAGACTGTGATATTGGGTTTGCGATATTGTGTTGAGAATAATGATGAACTGGTCAATGTGGATAATTGTGTGTTTTGTTGTTTGAATGAACTACTGAGAGGGTCATTGTCGGACATTTGACTGTTATGGTTACTGATGTTGCTGTTGTTGGACTGTGCTATTGGACGTGTGGACATTGTGATGAACTGTTAACTGTGAATAATTGATGGTATATGTACTGTTGATGGATATATGGTAATATGGAATTATATTGGGTATTTGGCAGCTATGGTTATTGCAGTTGTTGTTGCTATGATGTTGATTTGCTTGATTGAACCGTTGTATGACTGTTGTTGGTTTATTGGATACTGTGTGGTGATTGATGTTGGACTGTGAGAAGTAGATGTTATGAAACTGATGAAGGATTGGCTTGTTGTGTAACTTGAGCTAATAGGAAATTGGATAATTGTTTGACTGTTATGGATATTGTGATTGTTGACGGTAGACAGTGTTGTGTTTGGATAATTAGAACAAACTATTGACTGTGGATAATTGAGAAATGGGAATTGGAAATTGGAAGTTGGAATTGATATGATATGATGATGATATGTGTGGGAAGTAGTGGTACGACCCGATGGTTTGAAAATTAATTTTAGGATGCTATGGTCGGTTACTTGGTTGATTGGCATGTAGTTGCCTGTGGTTAGGGTATACCAAATACCCAGTGGTTCGGATATACCGAATATCCGTTTGGCTTGTTGCCTGTGGTTAGGGTATACCAAATACCCAGTGGTTCGGATATACCGAATATCCGGTTGGCATGTTGATGCCTGTGGTTGAGGTATACCGAATACCCAGTGGTTCGGATATACCAAATATCCGGTGTTGGGATGTTGATCCCGGTATGGTACTTTGGGTTGTTGAACCCGATGTGATTTGGTAAATTGGGACTTGGTCCCGGTATGGTAAGATATGGTATGGTTTTTTGACCTGGCATCCGGAATTAATTGATAACCTGGTACGACCCTAGCTTGTCCAGTGACAGGGACCCGTAAGATAAAATTGGAATTAATAACAATTATTCTTTTGGTCTTGGCTTGATATGATTTAGTTGGATTCCTCTATCGTGTTGTTGTGTTGGTTTCCTCTGTTATGTTGTTCGTGTTGGTTTCCTCTGAAGTGTTGTTTGAGATGGATTCCTCTGTCGTGATGTATGTGTTAGGTTCTGCTGTTTGATGGTTGTTTTACTTCGAAAGTATTATGGTTGAATATATCACTGTTTATCTTTCGTCGGTGAGGACTCACCCCTCGCCTGCGGGGTTTCATCTCGTAGGATGAGTTGTTTGTAGTGCAGGAACGTACCGGGCGAGCTGAAGCGTACCCTCGGACAGGACTCGGATCCATTTGTTGCATTGGGCTTGCCTAGTTGTCATGTGAGTCATAGGTCTTCCGCTGTGCATATTGTTATGTTCTCTGCTGTGTATATGTTGTAATGGGCCATTGGGCCAGACAGTTATTGTTGTTGATGTCCCTGGGGTTCGGGTGACGAGTTTCTTGTTGGGCCGAAGGGCCGGTTTTCAATTTAGTTATTGGGCCGTTGGCCAGTTTATTGTATTATACACTGTTTGTTGGGCTTTATTGGGTTGGGTTGTCACAGTTCCGCCACGTGTTTACTGTGTACGGTAAATACGGGTCGGGACGTCTCAATACAGATAAGGATAAAACTCTTTTTATTTAAATTGATGAATTTGATCTTAATTATATTCTTTTAAAAAGAATTCCAGACACACCCAAATTGGTCAAAAGAAAATTGACACGCATTATATATATATTATGCGATTTACTCTATTATTGTTGTCTGATAAGAATTATATTATACTCAACTAACCTTTAATCATTTTTGTTCTTTTTATCATGCATCTCTTAAAAAATTCCATTATCTCTCTATAAATACAGATACAGTCTTTGTTTGTGTATGTGAAATAATAGTCTCTTTATGTGATACAGTTTCTCTATCATTGATTCATTTTCTTTTACTTCATTTTTTTTTTTACAACATACAAGGTCTAGATATAGTCTCTGTCTGTGTGTGATATAGTTTCTCTATAATTCACTCATTCTCTCTAATTCCTTCTTTGTTTTGTTTCTATTTGCATACGTATGAATGTTGATATAATATTAAAGTTATTTTGTCTCTCATAATTAAGCATCCTATTTGTTTTTATATTCTTTTTATTTTCCCAATCTATTTTAATTATTTTTATATTTTTTATTTGTGCAGGAAAATGTATATTAAAGCTTTAGATGAATTGACTCCTGACAATGATTTATGAAAAAATCAATTTAGAGTTTCAAGATTGTAGAAATCCTTAAATAAAATTATAGAACCTCCTTATTAGCATAGGTGTGAGTTTAATTGATGCAAAGATATGTTTAATTTTTCATGTCTTTTGAATTGTTAATTTTTAATTTCATAAATTAAATGTTCTTTATATTATTATTTTATAAAATATTTTTTTGTGGCCTCTTTTATTTTTTATATATTTTTTAATTGTTTTCTGTTATTTTTAAATTTTTCTTTTAGGACTCAATTATGTATGTTTAAATTATAAAATTAATTATTATTAAATTTTTTATCTATTTACCTGATTTATATTCTATTTTTAGTATTAAAGTTTTTATTCATAATAATAGATTTTTCTATTTATTTTTATTATTTCTATTTTTAAAAATACTCCTTTTATGTTTTGTATTTTTTTATTATTAATTAATTCTTATAATTTTTTATTATGTGTTTAATTTTTTTTATTTTAGGGGTTAATTATGTAGGCCTAAACATGGATCAATAAATGATGCAGGTATAAATTTACAAAATTTAGTATTATTTATATTACTACTGATTATTTTATTTTATTTCATTTCTAACTTTTTACTATTTTCTATTTTAATGTTCTCTCTTCGTAATAATATTTTTTTAATTTTTTTACTGATTTTTATTTTTATAAATTGCCCTCTTATTTTTATTTTTTTGTTTATTATTAATTAATTATTTTAATTTTTTTATCGTTTAATATATTTTCTTTTTTTTGGGACTCACTGATATATTTTTAAATATAAAAAATTAAGTATTATTTATATTATTATTAAACAGTTTATTTTATTTATTTTCCTTATTTATATTCTATTTTCTAATTTAATTTTTTTATGCATAATAATATTTTTTTATTTATTTTCCTGATTTATATTTCTTTAAAATTAGTCTCTTAAGTTTTTTATACTTTTTTGTTATCCTTCATTAATACTTTTGATTTTTACTTCTGTTGTTTAATATTTTTGTTTTTTTTTGGCTCAATGATCCATGTTTAACTTTGCAAAATTAATTATTTTTTATATTATTATTTATTAGGTTAGAATTTATTTTTTTGATCTATATTATATTTTTCTGTTTTAATTTTTTTATAATAATATTTTTTATTCATTTACTGATTTATTTTTTAAAAATTACTCTCTTATGTTTTATATTTTTTATTTTTTATTAATTAATTCTTTTAAATTTTTCTTTGGTTGTTTAATATGTTTTTTGTTTTAGGGGCCAACAATGCATGTTTAAGTTTAAAAAATTAGTTATTATTTATATTATTATTAAATAATTTATTTTATTTATTTTTTTTGAATTGTATTCTAATTTATATTTTAATAATTTTTATTTTTTTTCCAGATCTATATGAAAAAATAAAAAAAATTGATAAAAATGTATAATTTGGAAACAAATTATGTACAAGTTCTTTTAATATTACATAATAAATGCTTAGAAATAGTAGATAAAATGTTAAATTTTTTCAAAAAATTAATGCAAGCCCGTGAAACCCAAGGGATGTGCGCTGGTTATAGTAAAATATGACATTATGGGTTTATTTCCCTCATGTAAAAACAAAAATTCATATTTGTAAAATTAAAACTTCATTTATTTTGTTGTTGTTACACTTTCGTCATTGTAACTCAACTATGTACTTTACATTATGGAGTGATTGGAATGTGCCACATGCTAATTCCTCTCTACACCAACTTTCATCCGTAAGGTGTCGCACGCGAAAAAAATTAGAAATATGTAATAAACTTTTTATAAATTTAATACAATTGATGTAAGGGTGATTTTATGACACGTAGGTAGAAAGGGGAAAAAAAAAGGGTTTACAGATCTAACATGGCAGGGCGGGGTTGTTGCAAAATACACAAATCGAACCTCCTAATGAACCCCTGATTTTGCCAAAGAGGTAAATTTGGTCTTTAGAGAAATTTTACCTGACGATTTGACCTAAAAAATAGATTTTTCCTTTTAGAATTCAAAATTTTGGTATTTCTATTTGCAGCACATTTATCATTCCAGTTTTATCTAAAAAAAAGTCATGCCAGCTTTTCATATATTTGTCTTTTCATACAATTGATGTAAGGGTGATTTTATGACACCTAGGTAGAAAGAGAAAAAAAAGGGTTTACAGATCTAACATGGCAGGGCGGGGTTGTTGCAAAATACACAAATCGAACCTCCTAATGAACCCCTGATTTTGCCAAAGAGGTAAATTTGGTCTTTAGATAAATTTTACCTGACGATTTGACCTAAAAAATAGATTTTTCCTTTTAGAATTCAAAATTTTGGTATTTCTATTTGCAGCACATTTATCATTCCAGTTTTATCTAAAAAAAAGTCATGCCAGCTTTTCATATATTTGTCTTTAAAGGTGTAAAATGCAACCAGTCGATATTATACATGTCTAACAATTTAATTATTTTTAAAAATTTATTCATGTAAAACACTATGATAGCCGCTCATTTTAAAACATAATTATCCTATGTGTTAATTGACACCTTTCTTTTAAGATGTAGAAGTCAAATTTAGTATTAAAATTAGAGAATCATATGATATTTTCTTTTTTTTATTCAAAAATAATTTAATATTAACTTAGAAGAAATCAAAATAATTTTTTTTATATTATGCAAGATGTATTCTGCTTTTAACAATTATGTATTTCATTAAAATATATAAACATTATATGAAATTTTTATTTCTTGGAGTGGCTTCAAATTTGAAGTGCCCTTCAAAGTATATTTTTATTAAATTTTTTTGCCAAACAATAAAAAAAATTAATATAAAATATGTGGAAATATTTTATTCACTGCTAACTTGGCTTATACTTCTTCTTATTTGCATAAAATTTCAAAATTTACATTACCTTTTCTTTTATATGTTAAAATATTTTTCGGACATTGAAAGCTAAAATTTATACTTCCAAATTGCGTAAAAATATATTTATGTGTTGTCAAAATACAAGGTCCCGGAAGCGAAGCGAGGGCATTGGCTAGTATATATATATAGATAGATATAGCCTCAAAGTTCCACTTAATTAACAACCTCCTTCAGTCACTCCCTGACCTCTTCTTCATTCTCTTCTCTCTCTCAAATCTCATTCTTGCTTTTTCTTGGGTTCTTGTTTGTTTGTTTGTTTCTAGGCATACGTAGAGAGAATGGAGGGGCAGTCCAGGAAATGGATGATACTTGTGGCAGTAACATGGATACAGGCGTTCACAGGAACAAACTTCGACTTCTCATCCTACTCTTCTTCCTTAAAATTGGTTCTTGGGATATCCCAGGTTCAGCTCAGCTACTTGTCTGTGGCATCTGACATGGGCAAGGCCTTTGGGTGGTGCTCTGGTGTCTCCCTCTTGTATTTCCCTTTGTGGATCGTCTTGTTCATTGCTGCATTCATGGGCCTCCTTGGATATGGCCTTCAATGGCTTGTCATTAAACAAATCATCTCCTTGCCTTATATCCTGGTTGGTTAGCTACCTTCAATTCTCATCATCATCATCATTTCTCTTAATTAATTCCCTTTTTCTTTCTTTTTATGCATAGTCTACTAGCTACTCTGCAGCACACGTACGCGTGATGAGTAGCGCACATATATATGAAATATGAACAAGGAAGGAAGAATATGATGTGCCAGGCTCATACTAGCTAGCTATATGTCTGCATGCTTCT
The DNA here is from genome assembly GCA_028386065.3 of Turnera subulata. Classification (NCBI taxonomy): domain Eukaryota; kingdom Viridiplantae; phylum Streptophyta; class Magnoliopsida; order Malpighiales; family Passifloraceae; genus Turnera; species Turnera subulata. The sequence continues at coordinate 74,404 of JAKUCV010001196.1, read as the reverse complement.
TAATTTGTCTTCTCCTTCCTTCATTCGCTATTTCAAGTTTGCTAGATAATCAGTTGCTGTGGTTTTGTTCCACAGATTCTTTCCACCAATTAAAACCACATACAGAAATTTATTTTTCATGCCTTTAATCCTAGCAGTGTCCTGACCCTACTTCAGAAAATGAGTCCTTCCCCCCTGGTGAGTGACACATGTTTTAATCAACTAATTGCAGCTGCCAAACTGGTAGGTGGTGGGTAAGAAAAATACAAATATAAAATTATCGTAAAAGCAATATTCATTTTATACTTGGGGCCTTTTGCCTAGGGGTTCTAGAAACATAATCCTCGCTGCCCCTCTAGCTAGTAGCTAGTACCTGCTCTGCAGCCTCTCTCTTTTCTTTTTCTTTTAAAAAAAAACCCCATAATAGCTGCAACCCTTTTTTTTTTTTTTGGTCGTAGCTGCAACCTTTGCAGGTTAGGTTAATTAACCAATAATTCTGATTCCATACATTACCCATTTAAGATTGATAGAACTGAGAAAGGAATAATGTTACAGGTACATCTCAGCAGGAAAGGACTACAATCCCCAATTGTTCGCCACCCTAGAAATTAAAGATGTTTCTTTGTTTTTTTTTTTCTTTTCTTTTCTTTTCTGAGTGAATAAATACTAAAGCCACCCACTGCTGAACACCGTAACAATTAGGATGTCCAACGAGAACCAATGACTGTATGGGCAAGGCATAATAAGCTACAAAAATTATGAAGATGTGATCATAAGATCAGTGGATGATGGAGAGCTAGCATTAATTGACGCATCGCAATGGGACAACAAAGGATTTCATTTATTATGAGTTGAAAAATAAGGCCAAAGCTTTTGGTGGTAACACAAGATTTCTTCAACCTTAACTTCTCGCAGCTAAGGCAACAAAGCTAGAGCCTTCCAAAAAGTAGCCCCCATATCCCCATCGCACCCTAATCACTTTCCCAAGTATATATGATGTTCAGTACATTGTATTACCCAGGACGAATTAGTGGACCTTTTCAATTTCAGAGGCCAACTTCCAGTCAAGGCGGTACGTGCAGTGTTCTGATCCATGCTCTTATCAGTAAAACCCAAAAAAGAACCACAAGAGAAGAACTAGCTAACGTCATTCCCTCATCACCACGTCGCTGTTGTCATTCTTACTGAATTTATTGAATTAATAGGCCAACAAATCCTTAAAAGTTTGTTGCATGTCAACTTCTTTCTTTTTCTTCTCATTTCTAGCCAATTGTTCCACATTCCCGTCTTAAAACATGACACCCGCGCACACGCACCCTTATCCCTGAAGCTTACTTTCCACCACCATACTAACTAACTAACTAACTAACTAACTAGCTAACTGGCTAATCAGAAACCAAATTTCACTGAGATTGCATCCTTCCAATCATGTCCCATCTTCCAGCTGCATTTCAACAGAAAAAGGAAAAGAAATACCACAAAGAAAAAAGAAGTAAGATTGTCTCTTCAACCATGATCTATAGCATTCAAGTTCACTTACTCTTGCAATTGTAAAAAGCAAGAGGAGTGAGGTCTCGAGCTCGATCCTCACCTTCATTGATTAATGTGAAAAAAAAGTAATTTAAATGTTGTTGATCAATTCCATTTAAGCATTAAAAGTTAGCTGATTTAGCTTTCTGTCTAGGCATTGATAATGATGCGGGATTAATATGCCATTGTGCCAGTAATGTTTTCTAGCTTGTCATGCTTTTGTGGGCTGAAAATACATTTTCTGTCAGGTATTTCTTCTTAGCTTGATGGCTGGCTGCAGTATATGCTGGTTCAACACAATATGCTATGTTCTGTGCTTGAGAAACTTCCCAACCAACAAAGCACTTGCATTATCGCTTACTATCAGTTTCAATGGTGTTAGTGCTGCCTTGTACACCCTTCTTGCCAATGCTATAAGCCCTAACGAGGACAGTATCTATCTCCTATCCAATGCACTTATCCCTGTGCTTGTGTCTGGTTTAGCGCTACTACCCATCCTCCGCCAACCCTCTCTGCAAGCACTCTCCACCGATACTACTCGCCTTGACTACTCCATCTTTCTTATCCTGAACATTTTAGCAATCATCACTGGCCTCTATCTCCTCCTCTTCAATTCCCTATCTACTGTGGCATCCACTGCACGTATCCTGCTTGGAGGTGCCATTGTTTTATTAGTCCTTCCGTTGTTGTTGCCAGGGATTGTAAGTGCAAGAGGCTGGAGTAGGCATAGTTTCTCGTGGATCAACAATGATGACCTTGATCTTTTTAAAGGACTCACTGAAGGTGATGAGGCTGCTCCCATGAGTAGCAACTCCTATAATCCGACAGAGAGAGAAGGCTTTTGTGGGATATTTAGCTGCTGTGGTCAGTTGGTGGAGAAGGATAGGTTGACAGTGCTTGGTGAAGAACATCCAGCTCGGCTGCTAGCTCGTAGGTTGGATTTCTGGCTATATTATGTGTCTTATTTCTGTGGAGGAACTATAGGGCTTGTCTACAGCAACAATTTGGGGCAGATTGCACAATCGCTTGGATATGACTCACAGCTTACTTCACTAGTTACTCTCTACTCATCATGCTCATTTTTTGGTCGTTTGCTCTCAGCTGCCCCAGATTTCCTGCAAGAGTAAGTATTTACTGTCAATGAGCTTTTATGCAACATTGCCTCATAATCCCAATGCATAGTCCAAAGTCATTTTTTTTAAGACACATTGATAGTCTTTCGAAACTTAAAAGTGCCAGACTATTCAAAGGTCTTATTGCATGTACTAGGTACAGAGTGAGGGCACAAAACCTCTAAAATGTCTCGAGTTCAGTTCATCATCCATGAAAGTCATATATTGTATTTGCTCATACCTGGATTTTTGGTCATTAATCTAGCTTTCTGCATACATAAATTTGGACTAGAGAGCTTACTCCAAAGAAATGTAAAAGCCACATAAAAATGGGGGGAAAAAAAAAAATGAACTGAAGGTTTAAAACTTTACCAATGCAGAAAGGTGGGCTTTGCAAGGACCGGGTGGTTTGCTGCTGCTCTTCTGCCAACACCAGTTGCACTCTTCTTGCTTGTTTTATCAAGCAGCGATGCAGCATTGCATACTGGCACAGCACTAATTGGGTTAAGCTCTGGATTCCTATTTTCATCTGCAGTGTCAATCACGTCTGAGCTCTTTGGGGCAAAGAGTGCTGGTGTCAACCACAACATCCTCATTACCAACATTCCTATTGGATCACTCCTTTATGGCCTTCTGGCAGCTACAATATATGACGCCAATGCAGGAAGCACCAGCTTGCTGGAAACCTTTCTTGGAGAAGCAATGGTGTGCATGGGTAGAGAATGTTATCTGAAGACATTTATAATTTGGGGTTGCATTTCTTTGATGGGTCTAGTCTCAAGTTTTGTGCTCTTTCTACGAACTAGACCTGCATATGATGGCTTCAAAAGGAACCCAAATCGGATAGGATTTTGTTAACAGAGGAAATTTCATGTTTTGATGGGTATACTAAATTTTGCAGTAGGATGCACTAAGATGAAGAAAAGTACCCAAAGGTAGTATTATCAGCAATCATACAAGTCAGAGATGTTTGACCATGACTAACAAATTAAACTACATATCCAGAAACAAATTTAAAATAGTAGGTTTGCAACCATAAAGGTGTAGGTTGGAGCTGCAGACATCCATGCAAACAAATGAATCAAGAGGACTCAAAAAGTTCTTATCTTTCATACTGGTGGTGAAATAAGAACCTCTTAGAACTCCAGATCATCATTTTCTCAGTATTGAATCTTCTGAAATATGACTGTTAAAATATATTTACTTATTCAAGCAGTAAATTTGATGATGTTGCTCCTGTTAAGTAGCAAATCCAAAGGTAAGCCGTGTGACTCAACATTCTTTGTGCACATTGAACGGTGGATGGATCATACGCTTAAAGGATAACAAACATTTCCTCCCAAAGCTTTACTATCACTATTTTGCGAGGAATAAATCATCTTTAATTTTAATCCTTACAAGACTCGTGCTGTCATGAGTTATTGGTCCATTGAAATCTTATTCAGTTCGGGAACTCCAACAGGAGAAATCCCTATAATGCATTAAACATAATTGGTTAATATGTCCCAATTGCAGCAGATATGCTTTTCCAAGACCAACGAGTTCATAAGCAAAAGAATTAGCTAACACGGATTGGCAACTCTCCAGATTACAGCTTCTACCATAGCGACCTCCTCTTTCCGAGTATTAAGAGTATAAGCCAGTTCTCTTCAAAGGAAGAAGAAAACGAAACCATGAACAAAAAGAACACTGAAAATCTCAGCTTCATCCTCTGTTAGAGACCATTTCAACGGCGCCACTTTTCTGGATCAGGTCACAGACCATAAATTTTATATTTCTGGTATTCCGTATTCCTTGTGACAAGAGATCGGATATGCCAAAACCCTGGTCAATGGGCTCTACAGCCAAATCAGGACCATTACTAACTAGAACCTTCTCTTTTTTTTTCTTTCTTTCTTTTTTCCTGATCAATAGAAATACACGACCAAATGCTACAGAGTACAGATAGAAAAACGGGTGACATTTATTAGCAGGACCCACTCAATCTACGAGAAAACACCCTTATCATGGGCAGTTATCAGCTTGTCGGACGTTTCAACAAGCGCTGTAGCACGGGGAACATTATTGTCCTTCATAAAACCATACCTATTCACCCTTTAATTGTCTAACTAACCTGAAACTGACTTGCATGCCACATGAATTGCATGACTTGTATTTTAGATGCCACAATGTAACAAAAGAAGCCACAGATTGGCATATCATTATGATATTCCAATACAGGGAGCAAGGTTGAGAATCATATGCATAAACATAACAGAAGAAGTGCAGCAATTAAGAAGATATATGAGAATTTCGTAGGGGAAAAAAATCCTTTTGACTGAATTGATATTAGAAAGTCATATAGTAACCTCTTGCAGTTGCAGGCAGAAACTTTGCTCTAAGAAAGAATACTTGACTGAAGCTAATTGAAATTAGAAAGTTATTATAGGCTGCATCTCTAACGTTCTTTCTTCATTTTTGTTTCTCCCGTTTCCTTTCTTCTATACTTTTTGGAACATACTTGAGATGCGTCGAGATTGTGCCCAAGACCTCAGCCACATTTTCAAGAGGACTACTAAGCGGCGGCAACCTCATTGGTTTCTCTCAATCTTAATTCTCAGCGCTCAGAATAACCGTGTGTATAAACACGAAAACAAACAACACAAAACCACACAATGATCCATCAAAAATTAGAGCAGCTATAAAGAAATCTAAAATGATGAGGAGACAGTGTATACTTCAACTGAGGAAAAGCAACAAAACAGAGCAAAGTCGTGAAATCCCAAATGATCAAAATCTTTGTAAAAGGCTATCGAGTCTATATCTTCTTTTCACCTTCGATTTTCTTGGCTTTCTTGGCTGTTGCCTGAGAGTATAAGAAAGTGCCTAGGATTGCAATGGCTGATCCAAGCGCGTTCAGAGGTCTGACAGGATTCCTAAACACCAACACTGATGACACAATGACCACCACTCTCTTCATTGTGTTACCAACAGAGAATGTTAAGGGGCTAATCTCATCAAGCGCCTGGTAAGATGATTGGTTGTAGAGATGATAGAAAACACCAGATAGCATCACCCATATATAAAATGTGGATGATTTCCCAACAGCTTCAATTGCCTTATGATACCCTTGAATCCATTGAGACCCTCCTTCCATCAAAATCGCAACTGGAAACAGATAAACTAAAGAAATTATACTGATACACCCATACAAGTTAAGTCCATTCACTTCCTTGAAGTTCTGCAAGCTCTTCTTCGAGTAGATGTTCCTCAGCACAAAACCAACATTACTAATCATAGCACCCCAAAGGCCCCCGAAATTGAAGGACACTTCAGTGATGGCAGCAAGGGAACAACCAAGAACAATGGGGAGGATAGAGAGCCACACCTTCAAAGGATATATATCCCCAAGAAAGGAAGAGAAAACTACAGAGAAAACAGGCTCTGCAGATTTGATAACATGAGTGAAAGAAACAGCAACTTTGGAGAATGAAACACAGGCTGATATGTGGCCTATAGTGTGAAACAATGCAGGTCCCAGAAGAGCAACAATGAAAGGTTTGGAGATCTTTGGACACGGCTGGAGCTTCAATGCCCACAGAGCAATCATCCAAACAGACCCAACAAAGAGCTGAAAAGAGGCAAGAAACCACGGGAAGGGAAACACATTCAATGCCTTCTTGTTGTAAATGTTAAAGACAATATTTTGAAAGTACCAGAAACCAAACACAAGAGCCAGCTGCAAGGTTTTGGACTTGTTCGCCTCTCCTTCCCTCGTTGGTTCGGGCTCGGATGAGGCTGCTCTGGCAACAGAGGATCTTGGTTTCGAGCAAAACCCAAATGGGTATTCATTGGTTTTGGTGCTGGAACCATGGATCTGAGGAGCGAACCTGAAAGAAGAAGAAGAAGAAGAAGAAGCACCAACTAGGTAGCCATAGATTTGGCCAAAGGTGGAGCCTTTGGTGGCGGCTAATGGACCAACATGAGAACCATGTCTGTTAAAAGGACTGCCTTGAACTGGGGTTCTGTTGAGAAGATTAGGATTTAGGAGAGCAGAAGGTTTAATGGGATACCTGGGCTTGGTGGATTTGGAGAGAGTGACAGGAGATGATGGTGTGAGATTCAAAGCAAGCATTGTTTTTTTTCTCTTTTTTGTGGCTCTAGTAGCTGCTGCTGTATTGTTGAAAACAAATAGGGAGGGGAAGGGAGAGAGAGCAATAGATTCTGCGCAATAGATTCTGCAAAGTGAAAAAGCGAGAAAGAAAGTAGAACTGTTGTTGAAGAGATTTTCAGAGAGAGATATTTTATGAGCTTCATTATTTTTTATTCCCTTGTACTTTTGGTCAAATTAGGATCATCCTCTGAAAAAAAGAAATCAGTTTTCGACCCCTTAAGCTTTTAAATTTCGTAGTTTACCCTTGATTCCGTTTCCGTCAGGAAATTTAACGGAGATTGCGGATGGCTGACACGTGGATTAATCCACACCGTAGATTTATTTTTTATTCTTTTATTCTATTTTCTTATTCTTTATTATTTTTCTCTCCTTTTTTTCCTTTTTTTCTTTCTTCTCCCTTTTTCTTTCTTTCTTTCTTTTCTGTTATAAATTAAGTGTAATACAGTGAAAGTTTTTCTGTGTAATTGAAGAAGAAGCTGATGAAGAAGGAGGGGAAGAGGAGCAGAAAATACTGGTTCGTCGCTACTTATTGATGATAGTGTAGGTATATATATACACAGCGAAAAAATCTTGGTAGGTGGGTAGGTATGCAAGTGACATTCACACTTATTTTATAATACTCCCCCTTGAATATCATTGTGTATTGGGTAGAATACGTTTAGGAGGAAACTGCCTCATTAAAAATCTTATCAAGAAAAACCCAGTGGGATAAAAACTTGGTGAAGGAAAAAGAGTGCAGTGCGTATTCTACTCCCCCTCATTTTGGCCTCTTTTGATTTCTTGATGCCATAACATGCCAATCCTCTTTGTCAACCTTTGGTGACATTTGCAATGTAGCCAGTATTATCTTCATAATTTGTTGTTGGAGCATCTTCCTCGCTATCTTATCCATATGAATCTTGAGTATGCAGCATCTTCGAACTTAGCCAAGCACTGTCTTCGTGTATAACAACAATTTCTGCATTATTGGTAGCGTTTTGTGCTTGCCATGATACTTCAGGTATCTGCTTTGCGCTTTACGTGGATCAATTATATGACCTGCATCATAAAAATAAACTATATTTTCCTTGGACTCACAAGGTTAAAATATTTACATGTCCATTATACCCCAGGATAATAGAGAGCTTCAGGCTTTATGAAAATTTAGAGCAAAATGAAATTTTGCTAACAAGTTTATGGCAAGGCTTCAGGCTTCATGTTATTAGCAAGATAAATTGCACTTTGATATGGTACTTCAGGACCATATGGTACTTCAGGACCAGTCTAATTCTTTTATGAGATTTTTTCATCTCAAATTCTTTTCTTGAAAAATATAGCACGGCATTTGAAATCTTCTTCAGGAGTTCCAATAATATTTAGGTCACAATAATAGTATCTAAATCATTAATCATCAACAACGATAATAGTTAATTCACATATGAACTAATTAAATAAAACACATAGAGCATATATGCATGAATCATTATAAATACCCAAATTGGTTCAAACTATATGAAGATCAACTTAATTTTGTATATTCCCGAGAATTCGTTGCTTCAGGCAACTTGGATCCTTCAAGGATCTTCATGTATATGTCATGACTTATGGATCCATAAAAATATAGGCTGTAAGGGCATCCATTAGGTGCATTTCTAATTTTTTTTTTCATGCAATGCCAGATTTATCAAACTAAAAATAATTGCTTCCACCACAGGGGAGTATATCTCCTCATTATCAATACTAGGTCGTTGGGTAAAATATTGTGCAATATGCCGTGCTTCACTTTTTTTTTTGTTTACTTCTTTTCCGCACAAATACCCATTTTATGACCAACCAATTTTACATCATCTGGTGTACGGACTACTGGTCCGAAAAATTTCTCGCTTCACAAGCGAGTCCAATACAACCTTAATTGCGTTTCTCCATTTTGGCCAATCATTCTGCGCCTATATTCATCAATAGATGTAGGTTCATAATCCTCATTTTCTTTCATGATATTTAGCGCTATTATATAAAACTAATATTCCGTCGACGGTTATTTCTCGTCGGTTCCATCTTATTCCTGACACTGCATAATTGAGATCTCATTATTTTCATTTATGTCAGGTACCTGGATTATTTCTGGAACTTTATTAATTGTGTCAGGAGCCTCTTCTGGAGGATTTTCCTCTTCTTGAGGAATTTTAATTTGAACCTTTACTGGAGGTCTTATTTTCTTATTGGGGCCATCTTATCTCTTTGCTCTTTTTTCTTTATCGAGAATTTTTGTTTTCTATGGAACCGAGTATATTTCACGTTTCTGGCGTACTTTAGATTCATTTGCATACTTTAATTGTTCTTCAGGAACATCAATTTGAATAGGAGCATCTACAGCTGGTATATAAAATTTGGTCACTCTTTTCAAATAAATAAACATGTCTGGCAATTGATTTACTAATCTTTTGCAAATGAATCATCTTTTGAACTTCAGGTTCACACAAATTTGTTCAAGGATCAATAACTATATATAAATAATGCATTTCGATAATCTCTTGATCCAGCTACTTATTTTCTCCCCCTGATGTTGGGTAAACACATTCATAAAATTAACAATAAATAAATCTTGCTATAAATAAATCTCCAATCTTTTAGTCAATGGTTTCAATTACTTTGTAATTGATGGAGGTTCATACCCAACATATATTCCCAATCTTCTTTAAAGACCAATTTTACTTTGCTGTGGTGGAGCGTTAGGTACATATACTGTACAATCAATAGTCCGAAGATGGGAGATACTAGGTTCGTGACCATGAACCAATTAAATGGGAGATCTTATGATAACTTGTTGGCTTGATGCACACAAGCGTTGCTGCATGTAAAATACCTGTTTTCCAAACAGTAATATCTCATGAGCAATGGTCTTACAATCAATTGGAAATATTCAATAATCGATTTATCCAGATCGTTTTGAGTGTGAACATAAGCTACAGGATGTTCAACTATTATTTTCAACAATATACATTATCCATTGAAGAGATATACTAGCATTATCAAGACATATAGTCTTATAAAATAATTAGCGATGTGTACTCGCAATTGGCTTAATCATTAAAATAAGCACGCAAAATGCCAACTTGCATACACTAGACCATCTAGTCGATGCATCGATTTAAAATCATAAAAATTATCTAGATAGTCAACATGGCGAATTTAATAGTCCGTGTACATGTCCCTGAATTATTTCCAAACTTGCTGGTGATTCTAGGCCATCCTCATCATAGGAAGGCTGAATAAATAATTTTTCTTTGCAGCATACAAACACATGGAAATTCATTGATTTTAAAAACTTCTGGTTTTTTCAATGAATGACCAAATAAATTTTTGCGCATCATTATTGATCCGGAATGGCCCAACCGGTCATGCCAAACAAGATATCCACTAGCCAATTTCTAGTTGGTCTCAGCTTCGGCTGTGTAAACTGTGTATTTAATAGCTTAGGAAAAATTATTTGCTAGCTTCAGGCTAGTGTTAGCTTCGGGCTATTGTGTACCAGCTTCAGGCTGTTGTGTGCAAGCTTCAGGCTGCTATGTGCCAGCTTCAAGCTGGGTACGATAACTTTTATTAACTCGAATATTTATATAGTACAATCTAAAGGATAATGAAGGCAACCTTTTCACAATTTGTTTATTATCTGCTGTAGTAGCCTTTATAATATAGAGATATTCAACATCTCATTCACTTATCGTCTCCACATAATATTCTTTAATTATTGTAAGTAGGAATAATTTTGCTCTTCAGGAGTATAATAAAATTCAAACTCTTCCAGAGTATAAACATTTTTACTCTTCCGGAGCATATTAAAACTCATGCTCTTCTGGAGCGTAAATATGTGCTATTCTAGAGCATAATATAACCTGTGCTCTTCCGGAGCTTAAATATATATTTTTCTAAAGTATAATGAAAGTTATGCTCTTCTGGAGCGTAAATATATACTCTTCTAGAGCATAGTAAACTTGTGCTCTTCTAGAGCATATTAATTTTCTTGAGATTGTGCTATCATATATTACTTATGAATAATTTCCGTTTATTAAATGCGGAATATGTCATTGCATTGTCTCCAAGACAAATGTCCGAGTCATAATTCTAGAAATGATAGTTTCATGTTCTCATTAAAGATTTAGCAGTTATAACATGCTGTAAAATAAACATAATGTAATAAAATATAACAAATAATAATGAAGTTGAACATAAAATAAAATCATTCAATATATATTGGCTTGCACCTTCAGGGTAACGTTTTCATCAATATTAGATTTGTCCTTTAGGGACACTTAATAACAATTTACTAGATGCCTTGTTATAAGGCCTGTTTGTGTCCAGTTGAATATTCATAGCCAATATTATCATATACAATTACATTCACTTCAGGGAATGGAGCAGAGCCAATTGGACAAGAATCATAATAGTTTTTATTTATAGTTAGTCACTTCGTTCTGCCATAATGAGGCATAGTGTAACAGCCCGGGTAATTTTTACGTTTTTACCGTCACCGTAAAATTTATTTTACAGTTATTTACCATAAAAATTAATCTTGGGTAATTAATTTATGGTAAACCGTGCATCGAATTCTGAAACCGAGCCCTGTCCCACGCTTAGAATTTTTCTGCGGATTTTCCGGACCAAGTTGGAATTTTTCGGGTCCAGGAATCTTCAGAAAAGTCAGGTTTAACCCCGAGTTATCGGGCCAGAAATAAAGTCAAAGGGGTACATTAGTTATTTTCTGGTCGAGGTTCCAGTGTATATGAAGCTGGAGATGCTTAGGGCAGAGATTTTTACTGGTGTCACTACACCACAGGATGCTGATCGGTGGCTTAGACAGATGAACAGGGTTATGCTGAAGCTGACATGTAGGAATGACAAGTGGGCCAGATATGCCGCTGCCGTGTTCCGAGGAGATGCCGTTGATTGGTGGGAGTCTACCACCAGGGACCTGCCGACACCTATCACTATGCCGTGGAACCAGTTCATGGAGATGTTCCGAAGGAAGTTTGTATCTGAGGCATACCAGGACCAGCTGAGACGAGAGTTTTTGGGACTGCAACAGGGACCGGATCAGACAGTCAATGATTATGAGATCAAGTTCAAACCTCTGTCCATTTATACCAGTGAGTTTGTAGCTACTCCGGAGGCCAGATGCAAACGTTTCTGGGATGGTCTTTGATCTGGTATCCAGATAGTCATGGGGTGCAAGGTCTATGAGACTTACCAGGACATGCTGACAGATGCCCTGAGAGCCGAGATTATCTGGCTGGGCAACGAGAGAGAGCAACAAGAGATCCGTAAGAGGCATGCTGCACAGAGTTCTGAGGGACAGAACAAGAGGTTCCAGACACCAGCGAACCGGTCAGGATATGGACAGAGCCGGTTCATGCCAGGGAGTTAGGGACGTGGATGGAACAACCTCAACTACCACAACCGAGGCAGTTCTTGGACTCAGTCTGGAGGGACTTCATCTTGGAATGCTCGCCCGAGACCTCCTCTGTCTCAGGTGAGGTGTTATGAATGCAATGAAGTCGGGCACTACCGATATGCTTGTCCCAAGTTGGGAAGATCTAGAGGTACGGCACCTGTTCAGACAGTGCAAGCTTCAGTTGCCAGTGTTCCTAGTGGTTCTGGAGTTGGCCGAGGCCGAGGACGTGGAGCTATTCCTGCTAGGACCCAGTTAGCCATGAATCAGAGTGCGGCAGTGCCGAGAGCATTTGTGATCACCGCTGATGAGGATCCAGAGAATGTCGATGTTATAGCAGGTACTTTTACAGTCTTTGGTAGTACTACTTATACTTTGATAGACCCTGGTGCTACGCATTCATTTGTTGCACAAAGCTTTGGAATACTACATAACTGTACGGGATAGAGTTTAATTTGTCCAATGAGGGTTAGGTTACCTGCGGGTATAGTGGTCAGATTAACCCATGTGTGCAGAGACGTTTCGCTTTCGTACGAGAGCGAGGTTTTTCTTGCACGGTTGATTGTGATGAACATGGGAGGTTTCGACATCATCTTGGGGATGGATTGGTTGTCCAAGTACAGTGCTATGGTGAACTGTCGAACCAAAGAAGTGCTGTTGACTTCCGATGGTGGGCGAAAGGTTTTATTGACAGGTATTGGGAGAGCTACTACTACATGTAGTATCTCTTCTAATCAGGATATTGGGATGAAGCCGTTGGGTCTAGATGCTTTGTTGACCCATGTCAAGGGTGAAGAAGTTCAGACTCCGGTTTTGGGGGACATCATAGCTGTGAGGGAGTTTCCAGAGGATCTGCCAGGATTGCCACCTGACAGGGAAGTCGAGTACACCATCGATTTGATGCCGGGAGTGACACCTATCTCGATGGCACCATATCGGATGGCACCGAGAAAACTCCAGGAGTTGAAGAAGCAGTTGGATGAGTTGCTTGAGAAGGGATTCATCAGGCCTAGTACATCACCCTGGGGATCACCAGTTCTCTCGTGAAGAAGAAAGATGGCAGTTTGCGGATGTGTGTGGACTACCGACAGCTGAACAAAGTGACAGTAAAGAACAAGTATCCGCTTCCCAAGATTGATGACCTCTTTGATCAGCTACAGGGAGCTACTGTGTTTTCTAAGATTGATCTCCGATCTGGCTACCATCAGGTTAAGATTGCAGAGAAGGACATACCGAAGATGGCCTTCCGTACTCGGTATGGACATTTTGAGTTCACAGTGGTTCCTTTCGGTTTGACCAATGCAACTGCAGTTTTCATGTGCTTGATGCACTTGGTCTTGAACGAGTTCTTGGACAAGTTTGTGGTAGTCTTCATCGACGACATTCTGATATACTCCAAGAGCAGGGAAGAACATGAGGAGCACCTGAGGGTAGTACTACAGAGGCTGCGTGAGAAAGAGTTGTATGCCAAGTTCAGCAAGTGCGAATTCTGGCTTGAGGAAGTTGCATTCCTTGGACATGTTGTATCTGGGGATGGGATTAAGGTTGACCCTGCCAAAGTGAAAGCTGTTCTAGAGTGGGAGCCGCCCAAGATGGTACCCGAAGTCAAAAGTTTTCTTGGCCTTGCAGGATATTACCGGAGATTCATCGAGGGTTTTTCCTTGATAGCCAGTCCCATGACCAAGCTATTGAGGAAAAATCAAGCCTTTGTATGGAGTGATGCCTGCCAGAAGAGTTTTGATGAACTGAAGAAGAAGTTGACATCAGCACCAGTCTTGACAGTACCTAAGCCAGGAGTGGAGTATGTGCTGTTTTGTGATGCTTCAGGTCTTGGTTTGGGAGCAGTTCTGATGCAAGAGGGCCAAGTGATTGCTTATGCTTCGAGACAGTTGAGGCCACATGAGAAGAATCACCCAACACATGACCTAGAGATGGCCGCAGTGGTCCTTGCTTTGAAGATTTGGCGACATTATCTGTGGAGAGAGATGCCGAATCTTCACAGATCATAAGAGTCTCAAGTACATCATGACTCAGAAGGAAATTAACTTGCGACAAAGACGTTGGGTTGAGTTGCTGAATGATTATGATTGTACTATTGAGTATCACCCTGGAAAAGCTAATGTTGTAGCAGATGCTTTGAGCCGGAGACAACCAGAAGATGCTTCCACGACCTACTCGATGTCCTCACTCATCGAGTTAAGGAAGATGGGAGTCGATCTGTCAGTCGATGAGACAGGAGCTTTGTTGACCCATATTGAAGTCAAGTCTAACCTGAGGGGCTGGATTGTGGAATTACAAGAAGGAGATCCCGACTTGATCAAGCTAAAGGAAGCAGTCCGTAGTGGGAAAGAAGACAAGTTTTGCATAGCTGAGGATAGTGCATTGATGCTGGGGAAACGTTTATGTGTACCCAGTGTTGGTGACCTACGTAGTCAGATTTTGGAAGAAGGACATATGACGCCGTATACTATGCACCCTGGAAGCACCAAGATGTATCAGAATTTGAGGAGTCATTTCTGGTGGCCGCGTATGAAGAAAGATGTAGCCGAGTATGTGGCTAAGTGTATCACTTGTCAGCAAATGAAAGCCGAGCATCAGGCTCCAGTAGGAAAGATGAGATCTTTGACAGTGCCAGAGTGGAAGTGGGAGATGATCACTATGGATTTTGTGGTCGGATTACCGTTGACCCGGAGACAGCATGATGCCATCTGGGTTACCGTTGATCGACTTACAAAATCAGCTCATTTTCTCCCCATCCGAGAGACAGAAACTGTGGACAAGTTGGCGAAACAGTATGTTGCAGAGATTGTGAGACTACATGGGATTTCTAAGTCCATAGTCTCAGACAGAGATCCGAGATTCACATCACGGTTCTGGAAGAGTCTGCAAGCAGCTTTGGGAACGCAGTTGAGTTTCAGTACTGCAATTCATCCTCAGACTGACGGACAGTCAGAGAGGACTATTCAGACACTGGAGGACATGTTAAGGGCTTGTGCTCTTAATTTCAGTGGGAGTTGGGATCAGTATTTGTCTTTAGTGGAGTTCATCTACAACAACAGTTTCCATTCCAGCATTGGCATGCCTCTGTTTGAAGCTCTTTACGGAAGGAAATGTCGAAGTCCAGTATGCTGGGATGAAGAAGGTCTCCGTTTGGTTGTGGGTCCAGATTTGGTTAAGCAGACAGTTGACAAGATTCAGGTAGTTAAGCAGAGTATGAGAGCAGCACAGGACCGACAGAAGAGTTATGCTGATAAGCATCGTCGTGAGATGGAGTACCAAGTGGGAGAAAAAGTTTTCCTCCGAGTTGCACCTTGGAAGGGTGTTATCAGATTCGGGAAAAGAGGGAAGTTGAGTCCCAGGTACATCGGGCCATATGAGATCATGGAAAGGGTTGGACCCTTGGCATACAGATTATCTTTACCAAAGGTGTTGTCCCGGATTCATGATGTGTTCCATGTTTCCATGTTGAGGAGGTACAGATCCGATCCGAGTCATGTGGTTACTACAGCAGATGTTGAGGTCGTAGAGGATCTTACGTATACAGAATTACCGGAGCAGATCCTTGCCCGAGAGGTCAGACAGTTGAGGAACCGAGCCATTCCGATGGTAAAAGTCAAGTGGAGCAAGCACTCTGCGAACGAGTCCACGTGGGAAGTTGAGGAGCATATGCGCTCTCAGTATCCACACCTGTTTACAGCATCGGAGTGAATTTCGGGGACGAAATTCTTTTAAGATGGGTAGGCTGTAACAGCCCGGGTAATTTTTATGTTTTTACCGTCACCGTAAAATTTATTTTACAGTTATTTACCATAAAAATTAATCTTGGGTAATTAATTCATGGTAAATCGTGCATCGAATTCCAAAACCGAGCCCTGTCCCACGCTCAGAATTTTTCTGCGGATTTTCCGGACCAAGTTGGAATTTTTCGGGTCCAGAAATCTTCAGAAAAGTCAGGTTTAACCCCGAGTTATCGGGCCAGAAATAAAGTCAAGAGGGGTACATTAGTTATTTTCTAGTCCGGACGGGACACGCCTCACAAGCTGCACAGCAATGAGGCAGTCGCCACTCATTGTGAAGCTTGTGAGTGGACTGTGCCACCCGTGCTTCGCCAGTTTTAGCCCGTGAATTCTGTCTCCTTCTCTTCCCCAGCACCATTTCTTCATTTTCATCTTGCCTACAAACCACCTCACTCTCTGCAATTCCCGTAACTTCCCTTCCTGCAAACCATAATCTGCAAAAACACTGCCTGGAAAAAAAAAAAAAAGAAACAACCAACAACACACCCCACACCAGCACAAAACGTCACCGTTCCACACGCTCCCCTCACCTTCTTCTTCCTCTTCTCCACCGTGAACCCGCTGCCACCTACCACACCGCCCTTTCTCTCGTCGTTGTCCACCGCAGCAGATCGCCAGCTGCCCGAGTCCACCTTTTCGCCGCACGAAGTCACCACCGGCCGTCGCCCCTGTCTCGCCTTTCCTCCTCGCGAGCCCGACGACCGCCGCCACCCTCGCCTCGCTTTTTCTTCCTCACTGCAGCTGCTGGTGACAAGGCCACCCGAGACCTCCTTGCCTGCTGCTGCCGACGAACGCCACAACGAGAAGACGCCTGCCTCGTTCCTTGCTCCCCGCCGTCGCGCCGCCTTGAGTTGAGGTGAGGAAGAAGCGACCCGTTTGGATTGGGTCACGGGTCGGGTCGAGCCGCGCTTATGGATGAATTCAGGGTTTGGTTAGATGGGCTGAATGGTTTTGGAATGTGGGTTGGGCTGCTGGGCCGGATCGTGGGCTATGTTCTGGGCCGGACTCTGGGCCTGCACATGGGCCTGCTCCTGGGCTCTTGCTTGGGGTTGGGCTTGGCACTGTGCATGGCCTGATCTTGCACTGTTTAGGCCCAGTCCGAAATAAAAAAAGGAAATGAAAGTAAAATTAAATCTGGAAAAATTTATAATTCTAGAAAAATAAAATATAATTTGTGGAAACAATATTTTGGGAAAAACTTGGGGAATAATATTATGGAAAATACGATTTTTAGGAAAAGTATATTATATATAGTAAATAATAATTATTTTGAGGAATAATTTTGGAAAGGGTATTATCAAGGTAATAAAATACCAGAATAATATCCGGGTATAGGTATAAGTGTAAGTATAGTATTATTTTAGACTGGAAATAAATGGTGAATTATGACGATAATGGAAAATTAACCTTGGGGAGTAACCGAGACAAATTGGTATTTATTTTTCGGTATACAGTAGTAGCATGACATTTGCATATCACTTATGTGTGCATATTATTTGTTTGATATAGCAGATACCTGAGGAACCGGACTTGGAGTCTGTTGGACAGTTTCATAACTGATAATCGGCTAAGGTGAGGATGGATAACCCTTGATATGTGCCCGTAGTACTGTGTATGATTTGTTGTTTGATTGAACTGCTGAGATAAATATTGTTGGCTGTTTGACTGCTATGATATTGTTGCTGTTGTTGGTTAGCTGTGTTATTGATTTATGGAGTCCGTGCTGTGAAAAATGTTGAACTGTAAACTGTGAATAATTAGTGATATGGGATATCCTACCGAGACAGAATTTGTAACTTGCTATCCTCTTTGCCTAGTTGATTGGTTGAGTCTGTGGGTTAATCTGAGGCAAATGAAAATGAATAATTGATGAAAGAGTAATGGAATTGGACTGGAATATAAGATGATGATATAATTGTCACGTGGAAAGTAGTGGTACGACTAGATGGTTAGAGGCTAGTTCTGTGGTGTCATGGCCGGTTTGGTTGGTTGATGGGGATGTTGATCCCGGATGATGTTGTTATTGGGATGTTGATCCCGGATTTGTTGATATTGGGATGTTGATCCTGGATTTGTTGATATTGGGATGTTGATCCAGGATTGTTGATATTGGGATGTTGATCCCAGATTGTGATTTGGCCTGGCATCCGGAATTAGTTAATAACAAGGTACGACCCTAGCTTGTCCAGTGACGGGCCCCAGAAGATAAAATTGGTAATAATAATAAGCATTCTTTTGGTCTTGGCTTAGTTGTTTTATGGTAGATTCCTTGTGTTGTGATTGTCTGTACTTATTTCGAAAGTATTACGGTTGATTATATATCTCTGTTTATCCTTCGTCGGTGAGCACTTCGGACTCACCCCTCGCCTGCGGGGTTTCATCCCGTAGGTTTAGTTGTTTCGCAGATCAGGTACGACGTTCGATGGCTACTGCTTTCTTCTCCACCTGACTCCGGATCCATACCTCCGCTGCATGTGCATTTAAGACTTTTGCTGTTGTGTATTATGTGTTGCTGCTTTCCTTTATTTCCTTTGATGCTGTCTATTTTGGATTATGCTGCTGCTGTTGAGTAAAATGTGTGGTTTGAATAATGGTCCCCGGGTATGGGTGACAATTGTAAAATACGATGTGCTGTTGTATTTGGATTTTCTGTGTAGTAATTTTACTGCGATGTACTGCCTGAGCTGTTTAAAGATCTGCAGGATCTTTTGGCAGTAAGACATCCAGTCTTTGCTTTATTTCCTCCTTTTATTGTGTCTTCCAGACTATTAGCATTTAAATGCATTTCAGCATCTAATGCCCATGATAAATTTCTTCTTGAAATTTGAAGGGCCTTCAATTCAAGTTTCATAATAACAGTAATAATAAATGATATAAAATGAATATAAAACATTATAACATAAAATATATATGCTTACTCGATAAATCTTTCAGCATTAATAATAGCATAATATACGCTTACTCGATAAAGGCGGCTTAGCCGGCCAATATTGAATACTAAGCAAATAAACAAATACGGATTGAAAAAATTTAGAAATGATTACCTTGGTTTCATGAAAATAATATAACATGATCACATAAGATGCACATAAATTGATATGCAAATGATATGTTGTACTGTAAATTAAAATACCAATCCGGCTCGGTTATGTCTCGGATTAATTTACCATTATCATTATCATTCACCATGTGTCAAAACAATATACCATACTTACACCCGGTTATTATTCCAATATTATATTTTGATAATACCCTTTTCAAAATAAATATTTTCATTAATTATATTTTCCAAAAATATATTTACCATATATTAAAAACTCCATTTCCAGATTATAATACCATTATTTATTTATTATTTTTTTTAAAAAAATCCTAGTCTGGGCCAAATAGTGCCACCCCAGACCCTTGCACAGCCAAATCAAAGGTCCAAACAGGAACCCAGGTGCAGCCCTTGCAATAGGCCCAGTGACGCAGCTCAGGTCCAAGCGCCCCAAGCCCAGGTGCCAAGACCCGGACCAAGGCCCCTCAACCCATCCAGGCACGGGTCAAACCCGACCCAGTTACGAGCCATCCGGGTCTTCTTCTACCTCGGGTCTGCTCACCTGACAGCAGCGGCGGCGCGATGAGGCGAGGGCAGCGACGACTCGGAATGAGCGACGACGGCACGAGGATGGCGGCAGAAGGAGGGCGAGGCGTCGGGTGCAGTTTCTGGCGGCTGCAGGTGGGGCGGCGGCGTGAGAAGAGAGGAAGACCCGACGAAGGAGGAGAGGTTCAGACGGGTTGCTCGTCGGGTTTTCTTCTCCTGGCGGTGTGTCCGGCGGCGACAATGGACGGAGGAGGCACCGTTCGGTCGGCGACGACGAGGAGAACACGCCGGCGGTGGCGGTGGCGTGGAACTCTTACGCGTGAATAGTAACCAGAGGGTGACGACACTGTTCACTGCGTTTTCCATTTTCCTGTATTTTTCTGCTTCGGTTTTCTTCATGCTTGGGTAGAGGCTCATCGTGCTGATAACGTGTTGTAAATTAAGTGTAATACAGTGAAAGTTTTTCTGTGTTAATGAAGAAGAAGCAGATGAAGAAGGAGGGGAAGAGGAGTAGAAAATACTAGTTCCTCGCTACTTATTGATGATAGTGCAGGTATATATATACACAGAGGAAAAATCTTGGTAGGTGGGTAAGTATGCACGTGACATTCACACTTATTTTATAACATTTTCTTCCTTTTTCTTTCACGGCTTTTTCTTTTTTTCTTTCTTCCTCCTTTCTTCTTCTTTTTTTCTTCTTCCTCCTTCTTTTCTTTTCTCTTCCCCGACTCCTCACCCGTCATCTTCTTCCTCACTTCCATTTTTCTTCTTTCGCCTCGCCACCAACATCTTACCGCCACTACAACTCAAAGGAGAGGGCCAGTGACGAGGGACCAGAGCATCGTCTCTGTCTGCACGTGCATCTCAAGGCTCGGAGGCTGAGTTCAAGTCGCCGCCGCCGTCCTCATCGTCTGGTAAGCTCCCCGCCACCGCACCTCTCTTTTTCCTTCCTGTGTCTTTTCGTTTGTGGTGTTGTACTGACCCGATTTGGGTGTTAATGGTTGTTGTTGTCTTGTCGATGGTGGTTGTTGGTGGTCAGTGAGGATTTGAATTCAGGAATTGAATTGAAATTGATGCTTACCGGTGGATTATCTACTTAATGCATTGATCCAAATCTTTGTTATGAATATTGAAGTTGATTTGATCTGTCTGCTGAGTCAATTGAATTGAGGAATTGAATTCAAGTTGGGAATTCGGGGAGGACCCGGGGAGTTCATGCTGTTCGACGTTAGAGTGGTGGTGGATTCTGTGAGGAAGAGCGTCAGTTTGAACAACTTGTCGCAATACGAGCAGCCTCAAGACTTGAGCAACAAGGAGAGTGGCAGTAACTGTAACGGTAGCAATAGTGGCAAAGAGCACGGTGCGGCTGCGGCGGCGGGAGGATATGCTTCCGCAGACGACGTCGTGCCTAACTCCAGCTCCGGTAGCCGCAGCGAGCGCAAGCGAGGTGGGTTTTGATTAAAGTTTCGATTTTGGTCATTTTTGTTTTGTTTGTTTCGCGGCGGTGGGGATCACTGATCTGAGTTATGGTTTTTGTGGGGTGTTTAGGGGTGCCGTGGACGGAGGAGGAGCAGAAGCTGTTCTGTCGGAGGAGGAGCATAATTGAAGTTGATTTGATTTGTCTATGGAAGAATTGAATTGAAGTTGGGAATTCGAATCAATAATAAACCATTTTTTCTTTTTTTCTTTTATAGTAATCTTTTATTTTTAATTTTTTCTGGTACAATATTTTTCTGAAAAAATAATACAAGGAATTTTACAGAAAAAATACGGGCAAAGAAACCTTCTTCTCTTTTATATAAAGTTTTTTTATATAATAAAATAAGAGAAATAAATTTTATTTTTATTTTTATAAATATCTTATTTTTTGATTTGCTTTAAAAAAATAATAATCATTTGATGGTTTGCCTTTTTTATTTTTATAATTTTTTTCTGAAAATTAAAAAGAAAAACAATCGGACAGTAATTATCTTGCCATATGTCAATCATCCGTGCATTCCGTTAAATCAACTAACACAAATTCAAAAACCCTAACGGAGAGGGGATAAAATGCGGAATTTAAAAGTTTAGAGGGGTCAGAAACCGATTTTTATTTTTCAGGAGGTGATCCTAGTTTGATGGAAAGTACAGGGAACAAAAAGTAACGAAGCCTGTTATAAAATAATGCGTGTGAATGTCATGCCACCTAATTTCCACTACACTACTGCTAGGTATATTAAGACCCCATGTATGCAGTACTCTGGAATATGAATAAGACGAGCAGATGCTCTCTTCTCTTCCTTTCTTCATCCTTTCCTCTCCTTCCTATGTGCTTCTTTCCACAGCTTCTTCACAGAATTAAACATTTGATTTACAATACGTTACCAGCACGAACGATCTCTACCCGAGCAAGAAAAAAAAACCAGAAAAAAGGAAAAATCGGGATGAACAGTGCGTCACCTCCACTCTCCTCAGGTTACTGTTCATGGCGAAGTGTTCCGCACCGTTTCAGTTACCACCGCCCACCCCGACGAGCTCCACGTGCCTCGCCGACTGAGCGGCCACTTTCGGCCGTTTCCGCCGCCGGACGCGCCGCCGGGATGAGGAAACCCGACGGCCACGCCCGATGACCCGACAAGACCCGTCGGGTCTGCACTTCCTCCTCACGCCACCAGCAGCTGCCAGCTGCCGCGCCTCGCCCCTCACGTCGCCTCCCCTGCCTGCGTCGTTGCTGCCGCCGCCTCTGCTGCAGCTCCCCTCGGCGTTTGCGCTAACTGCAGCCACCAACAGACGAAGGCCCGACGGGAGTCGTCGGATCCATCTCTTCTCTTCCGCCGCCACCAGGCCTCGCCATCCTCTGCTCGTGCCGCCTCGTCCCGGCTGTCGCCGCTCGTATTCACCGCCTGCACGCAGCCTCTGCCGCCCTGTCAGTCATCCCGCGCCGCTGCAAGGTGTGCTGGGTTGAAGAAGACCCATGTGACCCGGATGGTCATACTTTCGAGTCGGGTAGGCCCGGTAGTAGTGGACCTGACCCGGTTCCGTTTGGGTAGGTACTGGTGGGTTGGTCGCTTGGGCTGTTAAGTTGGGCTTGCAACCTTGGCCTAGTCCTTGCACCTGGGCTTGGTCATGGGCTGCATAGTTCGACCCAGTCCAAATATATATATATATATATACATATATATATATATACATATATATATATGTATATATAAAGAGGAAAATATAATTTTGGAAAATATAATTTGAGAAAATAATCAAAGTATTAAAATACTGGAATAATAACCGGGTATAAGTAAGGTAATCATTTCTAAACCTTTTCAATCCGCATTTGTTTATTTGTTTAGTATTCATTTATTGGCCGGCTAAGCTGCCTTACCTCTTTGTTGGCCGACAAAGCCGCCTTGTTTCATTTGTTGGCCGGCTAAGTCGCCTTTATCGAGTAAGTGTATATTATATACCCTCTATTATTATGCTTTTATTTAATTTATGTTTTATTTAAATTACGATTGGGCTATGAAAAGGCCCATTGTATTTATTTTCCCGCTTTAATTTACGTTTTAATTGTACTCGTACAAGGCCCATTGCATTTAATTTTCGGTCATTTATTTTAATTGAGCTAATTAATAAAAGGCCCATGTTTATTTATTTTTTATTCAGTCTTTTATTTATTTAATTTTTAGAATTATGTTATTCGAGGCCCTTAAGATTTCCGGAAGAAATTTGTCAAGCGCACTGAATGCATTTAAATACAAATAGTCTGGAAGACGCAATAAAAGGGAATATAAAGCAAAGACTGGATGTCTTACTGCTAAAAAATCCAGCAGATCTTTGAGGAAAATTTGAAAAAAAAAAAGACCATCAGAAGATGGATACTGTATGACCATCAGAAGATGGATATTGTTCTTATTTGTTCTTATTTTGCTTACCCTGGAGGTGCAAGATATATTGAATAATTTTATTTTATGTTCAGTTTTATTATTATGTGTTATATTTTATTTTATTATGTTTACTTTACAGTATGTTATAATCGTTTCTAGAATAATGGCTCAAGCATTTGCCCTGAAGACAATGCAAATTGACATCCAAGGGAGAGTGTTATATGTATGGATGTCAACTATTTCACATAACATTAGATAGTACAATCTCGAAATGAGAAAGAGATTAACACGCTCCAGAAGAGCATAAGTTTTGAATACGTTTCTGAAGAACGCATGCTTTACTATGATCTAGAAGATCATTTATCTACGCTCTTGAAGAGCATATACTCTTGAAGAGTACAGACACTCCCACTTACAGTAATAAAAAAAAATTATTATGGATCCCGTCGAATTGACTCTGCTCTATTCCCTGAAGCGAATAAGAAAGTATAATTATTTGTGCCTGTGGCCGTGAATGAGATAATAATGGCAAAGCTAATGTCAAACATGCATATTATTATTGCATAATGGATCCATAACTGGAGAATATTCACAAAGAGGAATCATTCTCATACATAAATTTAAACTGTTATTTATCTGTTGGGTACAACATTGACCCTACAACTTTGAGCCTCACTGTTGATGTTGACCCTAACACTCTCATTCCAGGAGAACCACATACCACCCATGTTGTTTTCTCCAGGTATCTCAAACCGATTCGTTGCAGGAAAACGGAGTGGAATTACACCATGATTTTCTTCAGCTTGCCACAAGGTCTCAGTAATCAATACTATGTTGGGCTTGTACTAATTCTTCAGATCCCTTAAGGTACGCACGAAATCCTGAGATCTTCTGGCTAAACCCCGACAATTCCATAGTAGCAGTCGTACCTTAGGCCATGTAGGCGGTAACCCAGACACCCTCGGTACACTCCTAGCCATCATGGAAATTTGATAATAACTGCTTTGATTCAGAAATTGACATGTAGGCTCTAGCTGAAATTCCTACAGTCTATCAGATATGAAAAACATTATAGAGTTAGCCGAGCCATAAAAGGAAGCCCTGAGGTTGCCTTGGTCCTCTAGGAAGAAAGTCTCTTCCATAGGAGTTACAAAGAACTTAGACGAGTAAAGCTCATCAACAAAAACTAAACGAGGAATTCTTGCGAGCTCACTCGGTAACTCCTCTTGCTATTCATTCACCATACTATAAGCCAACCTATTCCTCCTTCCTAGAGAGACACCCTCAACAAAAAAGATAGTAGCCGAGGAAGGCATTTTCTTATCTTGTTGTGTTTTTCTGATTTTTCCTGTCTCTACCACATATATCTCCTCCCCTTTTTATAGTCTGAGCTTAGAAAGCAAGGTGTCAGTTTTTCAAACATGGACCCCTTTTTCTTTCTCCGAAAAGATCCAGAAGGTTTTTCGGTAATTAAAATTTTGCATTATTTTTCAAAAAACTCCAAAGCTTTTCGATTTTCGAGGATTTGCTTCTGGAAAAGTTTGCCACTACATTAATTATTGCTCAATAATTCTGATCTTTTCAACATGAGTGGGAAAAATAAGCCTAAAATTGACACATGTATAGCAGCCTGAAGCTGGCACATCTATAGCAGCCTGAAGCTAGCAATTTGAGTAATTGAAACTTACCATATCCAGCCAGAAGCTGGAATGCACTAGCCTGAAGCTAGCAATTTTAAGTGTTTAAATATACAGTTTGCACAGCACGAAGCTGAGATCAACTAGAAGTTGATTAGTGGATATCTTGTTTGGCATAACCGGTTGGGTCATCCCGGATCAATAATGATGCACGATATTTATTCTTGGTTATTCATTGAAAAACCAGAAGTTTTTACAATCAATGAATTTCCATGTGATAGTTTGTTGCGAAAATTAATTGTTCGGCCTTCCTAAGATGAGGTTGGCCTAGAATCACCAGTAAGTTTGGGAATAATTCAGGGTCATGTACGCGGACAAATAAATCCGCTGTGTTGACCATCTAGGTAATTTTTATGATGCATCGACTAGATGGTCAATTGTGTGATTATTAGATACAAGTTGGCATTGTGCGCACTTATGATTAAGGCACTTGCGGGTACACATCCCTAATTATGTTATAAGACTATGTGCTAGATAATACTGGTGTATTTCTTAAATGGATAATGTATATGATTGGAAATAAACCCAAAACGATCTGGGTGAATATTTCCAATTGATTGCAAGACCATTGCTAATGAAATGTTACTGTTTGAGAAAATGATATTTTACATGCAGGAGTACTTGTGTGCATAAAGCCAACAAGTTATCATAAGATCTCCCCATTTATTGGTTCATGGTCGCAAATCCATCTTTGGACCGTTTATTGTACAGTATATGTATATAATGCTCCACCACAGCATAGTAAAATTGGTCCTTAAAGAAGACTGGGAATATATGTTGTATATGTTGGGTATGTTAGTTATTAATTAATTGAAAGAGTTTATCCAACATAAGGGGGAGGAAATAAGCAGCTGGATCAAGATAGATCAAAATATTATTGAAATGCATTATTAATGTATGATTGTTGATCCTCAAACAAATTAGTGTGAACCTGAAGTTTAAAAAGATGATTCATCTGCAGAAAAATTGATATGCAATTGCCAGACACATGAAGTGACCAAAACTTATATACCAGCTGCAAATGCTCCTGTTCAAATTAATGTTCCAGAAGAACAAGTATAGTATGCAAATGAATCTAAAGTACGCCAGAAGCATAGAATATACTCGGTTCTCAAAGAAAACAAACATTCTCGATAGAGAAAAAGGAACAAAGAGATAAGATGGCCCCAGTAAGACAATAAGGCCTCCAGTAGAGGTCCATATTAAAAGTCCTCAAGAAGAGGTTTTTCTGACACAATTGATAAGGTTTCAGAAGAAGCACAGATACAAATAAAAATGACGAGATCTCAATTAATTATCCAGTGTTAGGAATAAGATGGAACCGACGTGCAATAACCGTCGACGAAATATTTATTTTATATAGCGCTAAATATTATGAAAAAAAATGAGGATCATGAACCTACTGATGAATGTAGGCGCAAAATGATTGGCTAAAATATAGAGAGACAAATTTAAAGGCTGTGTTAGACTCGCTTGTGAAGCCAGGAATTTTTCGGACCTGTAGTCCGTACAACAGTGTTATAAAACCGGTCGATTATAAAAAAGTGTTTGGGCGAAAGAGGGGAAATAGTGAGATATAAAGCACGACTTGTCGCACAAAGCACGACTTGTCGCGTATCGTACAAAGTTTTGCTCGACGACCTGGTATTTAATTATGAGGAGATAAACTCCCCTGTGGTGGATGCAATTATTTTAACTATTTGATAAGTCTGGCAATATAAAAAAATAAATTAGAAATGCATCTAGTGAATGCGGTTATAGCCTATTTTTAAGGATCCATAAGTCATGACATATGCATGAGAATCCCTGAAGGATTCAAGTTGCTGGAAGCAACTAATTCCCGGGAATATATAAAATTAAGATAATTTGATCTTTACATGGCTCGAACCAATTTTGGATATGTATTGTATAAATGAGTATACGCATGAATTCATTATTGCTTATGTTGATAATTCATATCTATATGCGTTTTTGTGATTTGAATATTATTGGAACTCCTAAAGAAGCTTCCAAATGCCGTGCTGTGTTTCAAGAAAGGATTTGAGATGAAAAATCTCATCAAAGAATTAGATTGGTCCTGGAGTACCTTGTCAAAGTGAAACTTATATTACTAGTAATATGAAGCCTGAAGCTTTAAGCCTATTGGCAAGATATGATTTTACTCTTGTCTTCGGGATATAATAGACATGATATTATATTAACCCCGTAAGCCCAAAGAGAATATAATTGGTTTTGCAGATGCAGGTCCTTTATTTGATCCACATAAAGCACAGACGGACATCTGCTACAACTTTACACGTGGAATTGCTATATCATCGGGACCACAAAAGCAAGAGGGCAAGGAAGATGCTCCAACAACAAATTATGAAGATAGTGTTGCCTATTGTGAATACCCGACCCAAAATCACTTGGGCCTATTCACCTTTCCTTTATATCTTCTTTATAACTGTCATCCAACATCTTTGGAGTCGCCATCCAAATTTTATTAAGGGATAAAAAATTGGGAAAAACCCTTTAGGTGACTCCATTTAGGCTACTGGATTGCGAACCAAAGATGCTGGACCCGGGGATGGGAAGGTGTTAGGCACCCATCCATGTTTGGGCGAAACTTTGTGCAATTAAAGGATTTTGTATGTCCTGTGCAAGTGTGAACACCAAAACACATAATAACTGTGTATTAAAAAGAAAGGGGAGAAGAAGAAGATTGGGCTTGTGTTTCCACCGCTAGAAGCCACCTACGTACCCCGGCGACTGGGTTCAAAGCCCACGTAGTTCTCGACATGACATCACAATAATCATATCATCATCAACATCAACATCTCAACAATAATTGGTCAGACAAAAAGGGATTAGGATTACCTCTTGTAGCCCTCCTCTAGCTCCTTGATTTGGGTTGTGCCTTCCACACAATTTCCTCCCACTCCTCAACTCAATCTTGGAGTTCTTCTTGATTTTCCCCTTTGCTGTCTTCAATGGATGATGTTACCCACGAAAGTCTACCAGAGTTTTGCTTATGGAACTATTTGTTAAGCTTGGAGAGGTAAAGTTTCTCCAAGCTCTCAAGCTTTATGAAGAGTATTTGTATAATAGAATGTTTGTCCCCTGAAATGTGAGAGGAGGGTCCTATTTATAGTGTTCTAGGTGGCCTAAGGGTGTGGACCAACTTAGTGTCCAAGGTAATGGCCAAAAATCTAGGCCAAAACCGAGTAGAATCAGATTACGGGCGAAAATCGGGGAGAAAACGCGTTTATGGGGGTGCATGACCTCCATGGCCGGCGGTCATCCTATGGATGACAGCCAGGCCGGGTGTTCATGGGGGGAAGACCGCCCAGGGATGACCGCCGGCGCCTATGCGTTTCACCTGTTCTTTCCTTTTTTGGTCCCGATTCTCCCCTAATTCCTCCCTGATTGATCATATCGCACAATTAACCCCTAGACTGCTCAGAATCCTCTGTTTCTTGATTACTACTCCCCTCAATCATCTCCTAATTGACTAATTACACATTGATTCCTCATTTTAAGCCAAAATCATACCAAAAACATTCTTGCTATTAAGGAATGTTTTAACTCTTATTTTCCACGAAAATCAGAGCTAAATTTGTCTGCAAGCAAGGTGTTAATGGGCTGTGCAACTCTGAAGAAAAGTCCATACCTTATTAAATTGGACCCTTACATTTATCTTCAACCCAAAAATAAATATAATTGGGTTCAATAAATAAACAAGCCCAAATTTAATGAGATAAAATACGTTTTAGCAATTTAACATATCCTACGATTAAATCGTCTCATTAATCCTAGGCATATAAAAGTCTTAATTCCTATAACGTATAAATTCTATCAAAAGTAAACCCCATCCATACTTCAACCCAAGACTAACAATCCAAGACTAACTCATCAGTCTTATGATTCAAACATGTCTGGAGTCTAATATCAATGGAATCTTCATGGGTCAAATTTGGGTGTTCACAGATGCCCCTCGTTGGTGAGTCTTTAAAATTTTAAGGACGAAGCAACACCAGGAAGGAACAACCAAATTTGGATAACGAGTCTGAGTGTTGTGGACCAATGGTTGGAGCATCACATGCTTTACCTCGAGAATCATCTCATCCCGAGGTTTCTTTTAGGATTTTCCTGGTCCCAAAAATCA
This sequence comes from Turnera subulata, assembly GCA_028386065.3. Lineage (NCBI taxonomy): Eukaryota > Viridiplantae > Streptophyta > Magnoliopsida > Malpighiales > Passifloraceae > Turnera > Turnera subulata. The sequence continues at coordinate 45,121 of JAKUCV010001196.1, read as the reverse complement.
TTAACAAAGGATCATCTCACCTATGTTAACTAGGGATATTGTCTACCTCCCGTGGGGAATTCATCTACTGAGGGGTTTCTTTCGGGATTTTCCTGGTCCCAAAAGTCATTAACAAAGGATCATCTCACCTATGTTAACTAGGGATATTGTATACCTCCCGTGGGGAATTCATCCACTGAGGAACCAAGGTAAAATAATTTATTCCCTTGTCCAAAAATCCAGAAATTCCTCAAGGCCAAAATTGGAATAAAAAAAAATTCGAAAATTCCGAAAAAATCAAATTATGAAAATTCGGGGCGTTACAGTTCTACCCCACTTAAGGAAATTTCGTCCTCGAAATTACAAGATAAGAAACATCAAAACAAATGGGGATACTGCTCCCGCATATGGGACTCAACCTCCCAAGTAGCCTCATTCGGAGAATGACGGCTCCATCTAACCCGAACCATCGGAATAACTCGACTCCTCAGCTGTCGCTCCTCCCGAGCTAGAATCTCAACCGGCTCCTCCACATAGGTCAAATCCTCAGAAACCTCCACCTCTATCAGGGATACAACATGACTAGGATCAGACCGATAACGCCTCAGCATCGAAACATGGAATACATCATGTATGCACGACAGCTCCTCCGGTAAAGCCAACCTGTAGGCCAGCGGACCAATCCGCTCCATGATCTCTTAAGGACCAATATAACGAGGGCTCAACTTGCCCTTTCTCCTAAACCGGATAACACCTCTCCAGGGAGCAACACAGAGGAAAACTCTGTCACCTACATTGTACTCCATCTCTCGACGATGATTATCAGCAAAACTCTTTTGCCGGTCCTGAGCAGCTCTCATGCACTGCTTAACCACCTCGATCTGATCAACAGTCTCCTAGACTAGGTCCGGACCAATCACCTGTCTCAGACCTTCCTCATCCCAACAGATCGGACTACGACACTTCCGCCCATACAAAGCCTCACAAGGCGCCATACTGATACTAGAGTGATATCCGTTGTTATAAGCAAACTCAACCAACGGTAATGTCTCATCCCAAGAACCACTGAAATTGAGCACACAGGCTCTAAGCATATCCTCCAGCGTTTGTATGGTTCTCTCCGACTGCCCATCGGTCTGCGGATGGAATGCAGTACTGAAATTCAGCTTAGTACCCAAAGCTGACTGTATGCTCTTCCAGAAGCGGGAAGTAAACCTCGGATCCCTGTCCGACACAATGGATAGTGGAACTCCATGTAGACAGACAATACCCGAAACATACAACCTCGCCAGCTTATCCATTGTATCCGTCTGCTGAATCGGTAGAAAATGAGCTGACTTGGTCAACCTATCAACAATGACCCAGATGGCATCATGTCGACCCCGGGTCCTCGGTAACCCGATAACAAAGTCCATAGTGATATGTTCCCACTTCCACTGCGGAATAGTCAAAGATCTCAACTTGCCGACAGGAGCCTGATGCTCGGCTTTCACTTGCTGACAAGTCATACAACGAGCCACAAACTCCGCAACATCCTTCTTCATCCCGGGCCACCAATAATGACTCTTTAAGTTCTGGTACATTTTGGTGCTACCCGGATGCATAGCATACGGCGCATTATGCGCTTCATCCATGATCCATCTCCTCAAATCATCCACATCCGGAACACACAACCGATCACTAGTCACCAAAGCACCATCCTCCCGGACATAGAAACTAGAACTCTCTCCACCGAGAGCCTTATCCCTCAACTCTGCTAAATGAGGATCACCATACTGCAACTCCATAATCCTATCCCGCAAGATCGGCCGGATGCTCAAACTGGATAACAACGCCCCAGTGACATCCACCTCCAATTGTGCATCCAACGACCTCAGCTCCACCAAGGAAGGCAAAGCATAAGAAACTGGGTCCTCATCTGTAGAAACCACTCTCTTCCGACTCAATGCTTCTGCCACAACATTGGCCTTGCCCGGATGGTACTCAATAGTACAATCATAATCCTTCAGAAGCTCAATCCAGAGGAAGGAAAGGAAAAGAGAGGGGGAGTGGCAGCCGATCGGGGAAAGAGGAGGAGGAAGGAGAGGTGAGGGGAAGAGAAGAGGAAGAGAGAGGGAAAAGATGGAGACGAGATCGACGGCGGCTGGGGGAGAAAAGAAGAGAAAGAGAAAAGAAGGAGAAAAGAGGAAGAAAAGAGGAAGACTCGGGCTAGGGCTTGGCCGCCCTAGTGGACGACCCGTCGTCCGCTTAGGCGCAGTCAACCCCCTGCCCGGTCAACGAAATTTCTTTTCTTTTTTTTTAAATAGTATTCAAAACGACGTAGTTTCGGTGAAACTACTTCAAGGTTTAATTCTCAACTCCGAAACCCGATTAAACTCCAACGAAGGCCGTACCTGTCATACTATCGACTTAATTCCGATATAACTAAGGTAAAATAATTTATTCCCTTGTCCAAAAATCCGGAAATTTCTCAAGGGCAAAATTGGAATAAAAAAAATTTCGAAAATTCCGAAAAAATCAAATTATGAAAATTCGGGGTGTTACAGGTTTCTTTTGGAATTTTCCTGGCCCCAAAAGTCATTAACAAAGGATCATCTCACCTATGTTAACTAGGGATATTATCTACCTCCCGTGGGGATTTCATCTACAAGTCGCTAACAAGGATCATCTCACCTATGTTAACTAGGGATATTGTCTACCTCCCATGGGGATTTCATCTACAAGTCGCTAACAAGGATCATCTCACCTATATTAGCTAGGGATATTGTCTACCTCCCGTGGGGAATTCATCTACAAGTCGCTAACAAGGATCATCTCACCTATATTAGCTAGGGATATTGTATACCTACCGTGGGGAATTCATCTCATCTCAGGGGTCTTGGGATTTTCCTGGTCCCAAGAGCTAACGGGAATCATCCCGTGGTTCGTCTACATCGTCTCGGTGCTTCTCTATGTCGGGACATCGTCTTTGGGATATCTATCCCTCAACATCTTCATCAATTCTACCTTAGGGGCATCTGCCCCTAATCTTTGGGGCATCTGCCCCTAGCAACTCTTATTGACTCTATTTCTACCCTAGGGGCATCTGCCCCTGGCAACTGTTAACGGTTCTTCTTCTATCTTAGGGACATCTGCCCCTAGTCTTGGCTGGTCTAGATCAAACATATTCGTGGACGGGTCCTCCCTCATTCAGAGCATCACAACTCGAGGCAATCATCCAAAGCACAGGCTCATCACGTTTTCAAGAGACTCATCATTCTAAAGCAAAGTACACGTCCAGCTCATCATAACACACATTATTGTAAATTCAAGTAAAAGATCATAAAATGCCCCTTAAATGATGAATACACATGTTTTCCTCTCCTTTCTTTCTTTATTCTCTTTTTTCCCTTCTTTCTCTCTCTCCCCCAATTTTTCTGGGATTTTTGGAAAAAAGTTTTCTGGTGAATAGTGCCGGCCGGGCGGTCGAGGGGAGAGATGACCGCCACTTTCTGGCGGTCTTGCATGGATGACCGCCAGGCGTGGCAGTCTTCTCGTCATGACCGCCCGCGCTGGCGGTCATAGCTCCCGGTTCTTCATCTTTTTTTTTCCTTTTTGGCTTTTGGGTTTGGGCTTTAGGGTTTTTCACGAGTCCTCTCATCTCAAAACATTATAAATACAGCTCTGGGACATCTAAAGACCCTCACAAATCTCAGAATCCCTTCAACGCACATCTAAAACAAACATGAGTGAGAATTTTCATGCCAAGGTGCTTCAATGGATGGCGAGCGTGCCTCGTATATGCCGTCTGAGTTTTACAGTGCCGGGACTCTCCACATTGTTCCAACTTCGTGGCGTGGCGGTGGAGGAGTACTTGATTCGTGCTGCTGCAAAATTCTGGGACAAGAGTCATCGCGTTTTTCGCTTTGTTCAAGACAAGATGGAGCTTTGTCCTTCTATTGTGGAGTTCAACACGTTCATGGACGCAAAATTCATAAGCGAAGTTGCCATGGTTTCTCTTGCAAAGCCCATCCTGAAAGAGGAGAGCAAATTTCTTCTCTTGGCTGATGGGCAGCTTAGTTTTCTTCTGGATCAGCACAACTGTCTTGACTTATCGAAAGTTGTTGACCAATATTTCCTTGGTGGTTCGGAACATCATCCGGGGGAGTGTGATGTCAGATGGAGAGAAAAGCGAAACCGTGCTCTTGCCCTTGTGATGACACATGAATTTCTTTTAGTAGGCTCCTCTGGTGTCTGTTCTCTTCGAGTCGGTGCTTTGGTGGCTAAACTTTTTGACAAAAAGAGCCTTACTCCAGTGATTTTAGGCGAAACCCTCCATTGTCTAGACAAACTGGTGGACGATCCCTCAGCTCCTATGTCCAGCTCTCCCCTCTTGCTTCAGGTATAAATTCTCCCACTCTGATTCTTGAAGCATCATCATTATCATGCTGATTCTTCAAACTTTTCAGACGTGGTTGTGTGAACACCTCACATTGATTGAATGGCCTCAAACCAATCCTCCGAATTACATTCATCGTGGTTATTTTGTCTTCTTCCACACCATTCGGGATTGGACTATCTTCATGAGGGACCTCACAGGCACACAAATCACGTGGTATTGCAGGTGGTTGGGGATGCAAGAGGTAGTCATTCGTACTTTATGCAAGGATTGGGTCCCACTCCCGGGTCTAGAGAAATCCACATACTATCGTCCAAACAGGATCCTGAGACAATTCGGCATAAATCAAGTAGTTCTATCAACTATCCCAAATCCTACCACAGGACCCATGGAGACGGCTGCTCTAAAAGTCATCAAAGGAAGTTGGGCTCTGGCCTTGAGAGAAGGTACTGGTGGTCATTTCGAGATACATCCCTCATTGGCATATTTGGAGTGGCTGAAAGAGGATGTGGCTGATACTGAGAGGTCCTTGCGTCTGATGAGAGAAGCATTCTTAGAAGAGTTGGTGCCCCCAGGCTTTGGATTGCCCAATCGTCTAGTAAAAGAGAAAAATGGGGACGGTGCTCCAAGTCGAAAAAGGCACAAGAAGGATTGAGTCTCATTCCAACAACTATCCCTTTATACTTATGATGCATGCGAATAAATGAGTGAAAAAACTCTCTTTATGTTTTGTCAATCCTTGGATTATCAATGATAATAATGGAACCGAACCCTTGTTGGGCTTCCTATGTACCCATGACCTTTTTCCTTTTTTCTTCTGCTTTTTTTTTTCTTTTCCTTTTTTTTTTAGGCTCACGAGATCAGGCTCACGTAGTTCTCTTCTTTGGTCTGTTGTTTTGTCTCTCTGGATGAGAATTTTTTTCTTGCTCGAATGGCTTGATCAGAGACCTCTATCTGATTGGGGTTTTAATCAAGATTATTATTGTTAACATTAATGGTCCACCTTTAGATTAACGTCCAGATATTTTGGGGAGTTTGTCCAACACACCATATTCATATGAACCATATATGTAAAAAGACATCATTGAAATAACAAAAAGAGTGCCCCTTTTATTGAAACGAAACACAACATAAACTTGCCCATTAAACTCTAAACTAATCACTCTGCAAAAGTCAACAAACAATTCCTCAAACGATCCCACCTTCCCCAAAGAGATGCCTACAACCAAAATCCTCGTCTTCGTCTATCCTCCTCTTTTCTTCTTCCTCTTCCTCCCTTATTTCTTTAGGATAACAGTCAAAGAATAGCTCAAATCCCGATTTTCTGGTCTTCGTGATGCTACACATCCATGGTTCAGAGAAGCCGCAAAAGGGAAAGTCCTCTCCTTCACAAAATATCCATTCAGTGTTTTGAAGTATGAAGTCATGGGAAAATCCAATTCCCGTTTGTTCTTGCGGGCTGCTGCCTTAGCTTGGTTCTTCACCTTTTGCTCTTCCAGCTCTGCCAGAGTCGGAACATATCCCAAACCAAAAGGAAGCACAACACTCGAAATTTCAGGGACCTTTAACACTCCTTGCTGCCTCCTTCCTAATCCCATAATCGAAAAATACTTCATCTTTCCCATAATGCTCATGACCAATGAATTGCCAAATGGGTCATAATAAGGAGGTCTCATAATGGGCTTATCTGTCATTATGGTACTGATAGATTGGAAAACAAAACCGGATAAAGACACCTCTTCTTCTTCTTCAATCCCACATATCGGTTTGATATTCTTTTCAACCATTTCCCCTTTAATGGTGACTATCCCCCCTTTGTAAGGGAATCGCAACATCTGATGTAAGGTGGAGGCTATAGCTCGAGCTTGGTGTAGCCAAGGTCTTCTAAGGAGCAAATTGAAACTTGATGCGATATCAAGCACTTGGAACTCTACCAGAAAAGAGGCGGGCCCGATGATAACTTCCAGTTTTATCATGCCCAACACTTCTCTTCTAGCATTGTCATATTCCCTGACCATAGTTCCGGAGGGTAGGAAATCCGCAGCTTCAAATCCTAAGGAACTCGCGGTCTTTAATGGATAGACATTCAGGGCGGATCCATTATCTATTAATACCAAGGGTATCTGGTTGTCCTTGGCCTGAACGGTTATGTATAGGGCATCAATATGGGCTTCCCTACCCGAGCGAAGGTCTTTCTTTGAGAAGAATATCTGATTGTCGACTTCTACCGAAGCTATCATGTTGGCTAATGCATCTGGTGCGGTATCAATGGGGACATGGGCCTTGCTTAAGGTTTGGAGTACCTTTTCTCGATGTGGGCGAGATGACATCAGTAAACCCCAGATAGAGATATTGGCCTGAGTCTTCTTCAGTTGCTTTATCACCATGTCTTCGTCAGGATCTATTATTTCTTCCGGTTCATCTAGGCGAAGGGGAGCCCTTTTTGCCACCCTTCCCGATCTAGTGATGACATCAACTTCTTCATTAGAGTCTTCATACCAACTCAGATTGAGCACATAGCATTGCAGCTCAGGCTTGGAATCCACCTCCTTCATGTCGACTTCTCCAAGTAAGGGCAGGGGACTCGACTTGGTATTCGGTCTCTTGGGTAGAATTATTTCATTCAATTCTAACAAATCCTGGATCTCATGCTGAAGTCGGACGCAATTGTCTATAGCATGCCCAGCCACCTGATGGAATCCGCAGAATTTATTAGGATCCCCTCCAACGGTAAGACCAGGTCTCGGCTCCAGAGGCTGCAATAAATTTTTTTCCACAACATTTCTGCAGCATTTTTCCTAAAGACATAGGAAGGGGAGTAAAATCCCTCCTGTTCGACTCAACCTGTAGTAGGGCTTAAACAGCAACATGGTTCACCTCCGCGTGCTTCTTTCCTTGGGGCGCATTAAAATTCCTTCTAGAGGTGTCTATAGGCATCCTGATCTTACCCGAACTAATTGCATCTTCCAATTGTATTCCCGCCCCAATGAGTGCTTTAAAATTAGCATAATAATTGCCAACCATGCGATTGTAGTAAATTGGCTGCCGGTTCTTGATCACCATCTGCACATGATCTTCTTCTGTGGGTCTATCCACCATTAAGGATGCTTTATTGCGCCACCTCGAGATGTATGCGGAAAACGTCTCTTGAGCCTCCTGCTTGGTTGTCTCAAGATCCCTATTGGTCACATCCACCTCAGTATTGTAGTTATACTACTTCAAGAATTCTTTACAGAGGTCCTCCCATCTGCTTATCTTGCTCTCATCCAAGGTCATGAACCATCTCAAAGCTCCTCCAGATAAAGTTCTTTGGAATAATTGGGTCATTAATTCAGGCCCAATCCCCATAGGTTGCAGCATCCTCACATAGATCTTCAGGTGAGTTGTGGGACATCCTGTCCTATTAAACTTCTCGATATCTGGCATCTTAAATTTTTCAGGCAGACGGGCCTCGGGGAATAAGGACAAGCGATCCAAATTCCAATCGTCCTCTTTCTTCTTCATGGTTTTCAGTAGATCCTCCAATCTTCTAAGTCTCTCCCCATCTCCCTTAGATTCTTGCGCCACCGGATCACCATCCTGAACTATCACCACATTTTGCTCGCCATCCGGTTTTGAATTTTGTCCCCTATTACTCCCAGGGGACGCCATCTTCCCTTTCTTCAGGACTTGGAGTGCTTCCATGATATTCAGATCCTTGAGTAAGTTTAGAATTTCCTCAGGAACTTTGACACCATTTTCCTCACTCATGTTGTCCTAATGTTTACAGGACTGGTGTTAGGGCCTTCGACTCCCCAGGGACTATCTCACACATGTCTTTCCGGATTTATATATGGAGGAACGAACGAGGGGGCACCTCATGTATTTCTCCTTAAACTCACAACAACAAGCACTCAAATGCACACAACACCTATTGATTCTTCATGCATGAGATGCTCAGGGTATGCAGCTGGTTGGGGGCTGAAAGATTGCCGCTAAGGAATAATTTGGCCAACTCACATGTGATAAAAGATATCGCATGAGGTCCAAGGCCTATTAATCCCTATCATTGCATAAGCAGCGAGAAACCGGTTCACACAAGCCACGATCGCTTAAAGAAAGCATTATAGCGGACTTGGATCCCCTGGCCCTCTTATGGTAAGGGCTTCACAACATTTTTCATGAATGCAGGGCACTTATGATGACACATAAAAAGGCGTACACAATTCAATAATTGCACAAAGTTTCTTGAACCCTCAAAGTCCCCAGCGGAGTCGCCAGCTGTGAATACCCGACCCAAAGTCACTTGGGCCTATTCACCTTTCCTTTACACCTTCTTCATAACCATCATCCAACATCTATGAAGTCGCCACCCAAATTTTATTAAGGGATAAAAACTTGGGAAAAACCCTTTAGGTGACTCCATTTAGGCTACTGAATAGTGAACCAAAGATGCTGGACTCGGGAATTCGTCATAGATGGGAAGGTGTTAGGCACCCATCCATGATGTGGTGAAACTTTGTGCAATTAAAGGATTTTGTATGTCTTGTGCAAGTGTGCAAGTGTGAACACCAAAACACAAAATAACTGTGTATTTAAAAGAAAGGGGAGAAGAAGAAGGTTGGGCTTGAGTTTCCACCGCTAGAAACCACCTATGTACCCTGGCGACCGGGTTCAAAGCCCACGTAGTTCTCAACATGGCATCACAACAATCACATCATCATCAACATTAGTATCTCAACAATAATTGGTCAGACAAAAGGGATTAGGATTACCTCTTCTAGCCCTCCTCTAGCTCCTTGGTTTGGGTTGTGCCTTCCACACAATTTCCTCCCACTCCTCAACTCAGTCTTGGAGTTCTTCTTGATTTTCTCCTTTGCTGCCTTCAATGGATGATGCTATCCACGAAATTCTACCAGAGTTTTGCCTACGGAACTATTTCTTAAGCTTGGAGAGGTAGAGTTTCTCCAAGCTCTCAAGCTTTATGAAGAGTATTTGTGTAATAGAATGTCTGTCCCCTGAAATGTGAGAGGAGGGTCCTATTTATAGTGTTCTGGGTGGCCTAGGGGCGTGGACCAACTTAATGTCCAAGGTAATGGCCAAAAATCTGGGCCAAAACCGAGTAGAATCAGATTACGGGCGAAAATCGGGGAGAAAACGCGTTTCTGGGGGTGCATGACCGCCATGGCCGACGGTCATCCAATGGATGACAGCCAGGCCGGGCGCTCATGGGTGGAAGACCGCCCAAGCCCGGCGGTCATCCCGAGATAACCGCCCGTGCCTACGCGTTTCACCCGTTCTTTCCTTTTTCGGTCCCGATTCTCCCCTAATTCCTCCCTGATTGATCATACCGCGTAATTAACCCCTAGACTGCTCAGAATCCTCTGCTTTCTTGATTACTACTCCCCTCAATCATCTCCTAATTGACTAATTACACATTGATTCCTCATTTTAAGCCAAAATCATACCAAAAACATTCTTGCTATTAAGGAATGATACAACTCTGAAGAAAAGTCCATACCTTATTAAATTAGACCCTTATATTTATCTTCAAACCAAAAATAAATATAATTGGGTTCAACAAATAAACAAGCACGAATTTAATGAGATAAAATATATTTTAGCAATTTAGTCCTTAACATATTCTACGATTAAATCGTCTCATTAATCCTAGGCATATAAAAGTCTTAAGTACTATAACGTATAAATTCTATTAAAATTAAACCCCATCCATGCTTCAACCCAAGACTAATTCATCAATCTTATGATTCAAACATGTCTGGAGTCTAATCTCAATGGATTTTTCATGGGTCAAATTTGGGTGTTCACACCTACATTGTCCAATTAAAGTAGTAATGTATCAAAAGTGATCGGACAAAAGCATACGTCACCTGAAGTTGACAAGGATGATTGGCACGCAACGATATCAAGAAATCAAGAGAGGCCAAAATGAGGGGGAGTAGGATACGCACTGCACTCTTTTTTCCTTCACCAAGTTTTTATCCCACTGGGTTTTTCTTGGTAAGGTTTTTAATGAGGCAGTACTCCCTAAGCGTATTCTACCCAATACACAATGACATTCAAGGGGGAGTGTTATGAAATAATACATGTGAATGTCATGCCACCTAATTTCCACTACACTACTGCTAGCTATATTAAGACCCATGTATGCAGTACTCTGGAATATGAATAAGACGAGCAAATGGTCTCTTCTCTTCCTTTCTTCATCCTTTCCTCACCTTCTTCCTATGTGCTTCTTTCCACTGCTTCTTCACAGAATTAAACATTTGATTTACAATAAAGCCGATATTTTATAGTCAAGATAAATCTGGGCAACCCAACGAGTACCAGGAAGGCAGGGAGCAATGGGGATTTCTCAAAATTTTATTCTATTTAAGAATACTGTTTGGATTTTTTTGTTAGGAGATAACGAAATAATTTAGAATAGGAAGCTGACGTCATATTAAGTCTGGCTGCATATTGTCTTGGACCTCTTGGTAGGTAGGTTGGTGCCAATTTATCATCACTATCCCAAACTTGCGGTGTGGTTGTAAGTTAATTTTGCGAGGCCAGCGGTCATTACTTTAGACTACGGTTTCCACGTCAATCCAGCACCAAGTTAGCAAGTGTAGGACATAAAGTTTAGTAAGTACTTATTTATGATCTGATTATCCTTAGAGTGTATATATTTTACTAATTTAATACAAGATTTATTTTAATATGTAATACCAAAGTTACTAAAATTATCGAATGATATTTTACAAATGCTTAAAAGTTATTATTACATTATGCTTTTATTATTTATAATTTTATTTAATATTTAAAAAACTCTAATTATATGCTTATTTGGTTAAAAAGTACAAATTCTAAATTAATTTTTAAGCATGTTAGATTTAATAGGTTAACTTGCAGGTCAACCCGAACCCGACACGAATACAAACTTGTTCGACACAACACGATACAATTATTAAACTGATCGGGTTGGATTGAGTAATCGTAGCCCGTTTACTTATTTAATCTGATACGACAACACGAATTGGCAGGTCAACTTAAAATTTCAGAGTTGTTGGTTTCCATAAACTCCACTCTTGTTCACCAGTCAGTTAGTACTTACTAGTAATTTCCTACAACTGGAGTTAGAGTATATCCTCCAAACATTTATAATCCTTATAAAAGAGTCAAACTACATAATTAAGTTGGATGGACAAAAGAAACAAAAACAAACTCTTCAGAAAAAAATTAATCACATAACTATGTTTAGTGGACCAAAAGCACTAAAGAAAAAACAAAAACAAACAAGTTTAGTTCGAAGCCGCCGACGCCTTGGTGGTAGAGTGGCATCAACACTTGACTTTTGTTCAAGCCCACCTTAGTTGGATCCAGGGCTTGGGATGGGGTGGGTTATATATCTAACATCAGTACGATGTGTGTAACCACAACTTGAGTTATACTCTTGAAAAGACTAATTTTTTTTAAGCATAATGGTATATTGATTGAAACTATTAAGCACAACATACAAATTGAAATAAAATAGACTAAAAAATTAGAAAAAAAAAACATCACTAAGTACCAGAAACAAATATACAAAGGATAAATCCCCAAGCAAAGCATAAAACATGAATACAAACTGGTTGCTTTTGGACATAGGCAAGAGAAAAGTCTTCAATGCAAAGAGGTTGTATATATATGGAGAGGGCGCACTGTCCAAGTAATGTAATGTAGGAATAGCCTAGATCATGAACCAAATTCACTTCCAATAGTCGATAGCTAACAACTTTATCTCTGAAATCCGAGCAAGCCAAACAATGGCTATCACCCAAGTAATGAAAGAAAGCCAATGCCCTCTCATGCGAATAAAACACTCTATAAAATGCTCCAAGCTTCACACAACAACAACAACAACAACAATCCGACACTTGCAACAAACCCAAATTAAGGTCACTAAGAAAACAGGATAACAACTCACCATCTCTTACTTTTGAAGAGAAATGTTCTAGGATGCAAAATATTGTGCCGTCCTGATGTATAAATAACAATCAATATGAAGATATACATGAGTTTTGCCTAGTACAAGTAGTATACAAAGACCTTAGCTGAAACGCCCGTGTCCCAATTTATTAATATAGAATAGAATTTAAATATAAAATGACTAATTTACGCTTATCATTCTCGGGACACGAAAATCATCAACAACATGTTCACAATTTAATCAAATAATAAATAATACAAAGGAATCATGTATGCAGCGGAAGACAAAAATAGAAAATGAACCCTATGGATCCGACCCGAGGAGAGGAAAGCACCGCCACCTGCTGATATGCTCTTCTGATCATCGATCAGCTAACCTGTGTAAAACTGTGAGGGGGTGAGACCAACCACTGTCTCACCGCAAACAAATAAACCAATAATATACAACTACAAATCAACTACAAGTACACCGGCATCAAACAACAACAACCACAATACACAGAACAGGACATCATCAGACTACAAACCATCACTTGTCATTACTTATATTATTATCTTTGTTATTAGGTTTAAATATTTTATTATGGCCCTCTACTGTGTGCGTCGAGCTCGGTCCCATCTCATGAGACAACCCGGCATAAGCCCAAATAAACCAGGCACGAAGCCCAAACATATCCATAGAGAGAGAGAGAGACAGAGAGAAAGAGGGAGATAGAAAGGGGGAGATAGAAAGAGGGAGGTAGAACCGGCCATCACAGGCCCACATGCAAACCCGCATGCCTTCTCGAGGGGTATTACTTCCCGCTTGAACCAATCGGTCAACAGCCCCACAGTAGAATAATTATAGTTCGTTATTCTCAATAATGTTTTAAGAGTTGTACCATAAGTTCTGATCAACAGTGTTGTGTGGATTTAATATCTTATCCTCAAGTCCGGGCCCCAGCCCATAGTCCACCACACAAACCACAATCTAAACCTCATGTGTTTATCATAACCAAACAAGTCATACTAGACAGGCACAATACATCACATCAGACGACAGGCCACATAGTCAGACTCACCACGTCATAGGTAACATCAACATAATTCACTTGGCAAATAGCAACAACAGCACAACACGCAAGCATGCATACAGCATTCAAGATTAAACAAATAATACCACATTATATACCAAGACAATCAACCGAGCATTGTAGGCAGTAATGCATACAAAGGTTTATAAGTCCTCACCTGGGCCATATTAATTGCCTCGAGACCCGAAGCCTCGTTCTGCCCCGACATTCCTATGTCGGTAACATCCTACGAACGTACACATCTTATAAGATGTTTATTTATGACAATTGAGTAAATGCATAATAATAACACGATCTCGAGTTAAACCCGTGTAGTTTCGTACTTAACTTAAATCTGATTGTAGTCAATTGGGCCTAGAGTGTATTATCTTTACTCTCCAAAATACAACATTGGGCCTAAAGCCCACATCCATATTAGTCATTGGGCCTAAAGCCCATACTTCCAATTATTAGGCCTAAGCCCATATAAACAAGAGTTATTGGGTTTAATTATACACTGGGCCTAAAGCCCATATCCATGGAAGCTAATGGACCTAAAGCCCATGTTAGATTACTTACTCCTTATTGGGCCTGTGGCCCATATCAACCCACCACTATTAAACCAAATCATATTTTTCTTTCGCTTAAAACCCGTTGTTTATGAATAATCATTGAACCAGGGCCCAGTTTCCTATTTCCCGCTCTAAGGCACACCCGAGCCCAAAGACTTGCCCGGCCTAAGATCACACTCGGTCTTTCACTAGTACCATTTATTTTGAAACAACGATAAGATGCTTTTACGGTACATGATATGTACAAGAATTAAATTACAACATTGCCGGGAATTACCGTCTAATGCCGATCTCCGCACCGTCTCGTCGAAACAGCAACAGTCCTTCTCGGATTCCGGTCAGTACTTGCTGGAACGAAACCCGAGTCGCCGGAAAATTCCCGAGCCTCGATGGGTTCCGGTCAAACTCGCCAAAAACTCTACAACAGTCTAGAAACGACCCATCTACAATCTGTCCAACCCCATAACCATAAACCAACATTCAATTCAACCAATCATTAAGTTAGAACAGCAAAACAATTTGAACGGGGAAAGAGGAGGGTCGAAACCTCACCGGAAAAACCAAACCCGCAGTGCAAGTATTGGATCCAAACTCCGGCACCTCAAACCGAGTTTACAGAGCCTCCAATCGACCCTGCACCTTGCTGCCCATAAGAGGTTGCAAGCAATTCAACCAACAACAGCCACACACACACACCACCATCAACCACCAAACTCCAACAGAACCGGCCAACCAAACCACCACCGACATCAGCACAAGGGAGAAAGGAAGAAGAAGCGAAGAACATAGGAGAAGGAACAGAGAAAAGGCAGCAGTGGCTTACCACAATAACAGGTGGTGACGGCGGTGCAAGGGTGACATCTGCACGACCAAAACGACGTCGTTTTGGTCTTAGGCACAGTCAACCCTCTTCCCTTGGTCAAAACGCAGGCCAAGTATGTGTTTTATGTTTGGCCTATCCCGAAACTACGTAGTTTTTGGCAAAACTACACTACACCATGTGTTGCACCCTAAAACACAAATAAATTCCGTAGAACCCGAAACTAGGATTAAATCCCACATATACAAAATATTTCCGTGTAAAAATAATTTATTAACATTAATTTTCTTGACCAAAAATCCCGAAAATTCTACGAGGGTAAAATTGGAATTTAAATTCCAAAAATTTGAAAATTCCATAAAAATTAATAACCAAAAATCCGGGGCGTTACAGTTCTACTCCACTTAACAAAATTTCGTCCTCGAAATTTGCATACAAGTCAAGCGAACTTGTACTGAATGGACACCATCAGGTGTCACCCGGCATCAAAATACCATTGGCCAAACTACCAAGTAGAACCATCATGTCCATCAATCTTACTTCTAAGTAAGAACTCCGATATACCAAGTCAATCATCGACTTAATCAACATGATCAAGGAGCACTAGATCAAAACATTAACCCATGAGTCTCATCCACTCATCATCACCATTGATAATACCAGAATCCATAGATAATTTCATTTATCATACTTAACCAAACATATTCAATCTTTTAATCCACTAAGCATATCCTCAGATAATCGAACCCAAAATTGTTACCTAAATAACAAGATCATCACTCCCGCCGTGAATACCTCAAGACCAAAAATCCATAATCTATGTAATGTTCCGAATCTCAAGGTATTTCCTTTACCATACACCAATAATGCCATCATAATATAATTTCCGGAACATACCCTAAGAACTAGAACTCGATCACTACCGAAGCATCACAATTATAATTCTATACCTTAGATTCCTCAAGACTCAAACATCTTTGTATAACTCATACTGATATGTCTATCGCCCAAGCCTCACTTAATATGAACATCAAAGTTTCTTTAATGAAGAACTTAAATCATCAATGTATATTTCAAGAAGTAACTTAACAAACTAGCAACTAAATCACAGTACTCGAGATCACCTCAAAAGAATCAACCTCAATATGAACATACTACCAGCATTCCCTTCCAACACATGGACTATAACCTCAATAGAAATTCATGATCAAAACCTTTTTATCACAATCACCATTAATATCCCCAAACTCATCAAAGTTTATTGCCTCAAGTGTCTTTAAAAGATATTTCCCCCAATTATATCATTAAATCATCCTCAGATTAATTCAAGAAATTATCATCTCGAACCCAAACAGGATTAAATCCATATTATAATTTCACGAGTAACTTCAAATCCTCAAATTTATATAATCAGACCACAAACAACCTGATCACCAAGATCACAAGAATCATATCCACAAGTATCACATCAAATCCTCTTTTGATAGCTGTAAACTCCAAAACAAAACCGATGGTTCTTACTTGTATCGGCCAGTTCCACACCGACAGGGAACACAAACAAAGAGTCAAGAGTCTACACCGACTCTGACAAAACAGTGGATACTCCACAAAATAAACTCTACTACAGCCTAAGCTGTAAAGGCAAACATGTCGTTCAACAACAATACCGGGTCACTCCGACCCCCAGCAGGTGTGTGTCCTCCTCCGGATCCATAGTGCGACACAATTCAGGAATGCATATGACAATGCAACAAACAGTTCAAATAGGAGCAGACATTTGCATAGAGGATCACAAAACACCTCAGAACATCCCCAAGGATCTACAACTTGCTCCGCTACCAACTGAAACGCCCGTGTCCCAATTTATTAATATAAAATAGAATTTAAATATAAAATGACTAATTTGCCCTTATCATTCCCGGGACACGAAAATCATCAACAACATGTTCACAATTTAATCAAATAATAAATAATACAAAGGAATCATGTACGCAGCGGAAGACAAAAATAGAAAATGAACCCTATGGATCCGACCCGAGGAGAGGAAAGCACCACCACCTGCTGATATGCTCTTCTGATCATCGATCAGCTAACCTGTGTAAAACTGTGAGGGGGTGAGACCAACCACTGTCTCACCGCAAACAAATAAACCAATAATATACAACTACAAATCAACTACAAGTACACCGGCATCAAACAACAACAACCACAATACACAGAGCAGGACATCATCAGACTACAAACCATCACTTGTCATTACTTATATTATTATCTTTGTTATTAGGTTTAAATATTTTATTAGGGCCCTCTACTGTGTGCGTCGAGCTCGGTCCCGTCTCATGAGACAACCAGGCATAAGCCCAAATAAACCAGGCACGAAGCCCAAACATATCCATAGAGAGAGAGAGAGACAGAGAGAAAGAGGGAGATAGAAAGGGGGAGATAGAAAGAGAGAGGTAGAACCGGCCATCACAGGCCCACATGCAAACCCGCATCCCATCCCGAGGGGTATTACTTCCCGCTCGAACCAACCGGTCAACAGCCCCACAGTAGAATTATTATAGTTCGTTATTCTCAATAATGGTTTAAGAGTTGTACCATAAGTTCTGATCATCAGTGTTGTGTGGATTTAATATCTTATCCTCAAGTCCGGGCCCCAGCCCATAGTCCACCACACAAACCACAATCTAAACCTCATGTGTTTATCATAACCAAACAAGTCATACTAGACAGGCACAATACATCACATCAGACGACAGGCTACATAATCAGACTCACCACGTCATAGGTAACATCAACATAATTCACTTGGCAAATAGCAACAACAGCACAACAGGCAAGCATGCATACAACATTCAAGACCAAACAAATAATACCACATTATATACCAAGACAATCAACCGAGCATTGTAGGCAGTAATGCATACAAAGGTTTATAAGTCCTCACCTGGGCCATATTAATTGCCTCGAGACCCGAAGCCTCGTTCTGCCCCGACATTCCTATGTCCGTAACATCCTACGAACGTACACATCTTATAAGATGTTTATTCATGACAATTGAGTAAATGCATAATAATAACACGATCTCGAGTTAAACCCGTGACACTAAGCCCGTTACTAAAGATCAGGGTCTAAATCCAAACAACTCAAATTCCCAAGTTTCGTACTTAACTTAAATCTGATTGTAGTCAATTGGGCCTAGAGTGTATTATCTCTACTCTCCAAAATACAACATTGGGCCTAAAGCCCACATCCATATTAGTCATTGGGCCTAAAGCCCATACTTCCAATTATTAGGCCTAAACCCATATAAACAAGAGTTATTGGGTTTAATTATACACTGGGCCTAAAGCCCATATCCATGGAAGCTAATGGACCTAAAGCCCATCTTAGATTACTTACTCCTTATTGGGCCTGTGGCCCATATCAACCCACCACTATTAAACCCAATCATATTTTTCTTTCGCTTAAAACCCGTTGTTTATTAAGTCCAAATTAGTATACATACAAGGTTCAATGAATAATCATTGGACCAGGGCCCAGTTTCCTATTTCCCGCTCTAAGGCACACCCGAGCCTAAAGACTTGTCTGGCCTAAGTTCACACTCGGTCTTTCACTATTACCATTTATTTTGATACAACGATAAGATGCTTTTACGGTACATGATATGTACAAGAATTAAATTACAACATTGCCGGGAATTACCGTCTAATGCCGATCTCCGCACCGTCTCGTCGAAACAGCAACAGTTCTTCTCGGATTCCGGTCAGTACTCGCTGGAACGAAACCCGAGTCGCCGGAAAATTCCCGAGCCTCGATGGGTTCCGGTCAAACTCGCCAAAAACTCTACAACAGTCTAGAAACGGCCCATCTACATTCTGTCCAACCCCATAACCATAAACCAACATTCAATTCAACCAATCGTTAAGTTAGAACAGCAAAACAATTTGAACGGGGAAAGAGGAGGGTCGAAACCTCACCGGAAAAACCAAACCCGCAGTGCAAGTATTGGATCCAAACTCCGGCACCTCAAATCGTGTTTACAGAGCCTCCAATCGACCCTGCACCTTGCTGCCCAGAAGATGTTGCAAGCAATTCAACCAACAACAGCCACACACACACACCACCATCAACCACCAAACTCCAACAGAACCGTCCAACCAAACCACCACCGACATCAGCACAAGGGAGAAAGGAAGAAGAAGCGAAGAACATAGGAGAAGGAACAGAGAAAAGGCAGCGGTGGCTTACCATAATAATAGGTGGTGACGGCGGCGCAAGGGTGACATCTGCACTACCTCGATGCGCCCACACCCAGATTCTCGAGTCGTCCCAAAGACGAGCTCCACGACCCCCCCCCCCCACCGGAAGCCAAACAACAACCGACTTCATAGACCCGAACACCCCCAACTCGCCACCATCACAAATACACCACGACACACACCCCAAAACACAGATAAACCCGATTAATCTCAGAACCCCTAAAGGTCTAGTATGGAAGAAGGAAGATGAGAAGAAAACAAAACTAAAAGAAAGAAATAGGGGAAGCGGCGCAACTTACACGAAAATGGCGACAGCCCGTCGTGACCCGGACTTCGCACAGCCCGCATCTCCACCTTCGTTGCAGCGGTGATTCAAAGATGGTGAAGCCGACACAACGGAATGGAAATAAAGAAGGAAGCGGTGGCGATCAGGAGGAGGATTGATGGTGACGAAGAGAGACAGAGATGTAGAGAGAAATGAAAAAAAAGAAAAAAAAACAAAAAGAAAGATTAAGAGAGGAAAAGATTCGAAGAGGAAGGGAATCGAGAAAAAAGAAAAGTGGCTGCCGTTATGAAAGAAAAGAAAGGAAGAAAAGAATGAGGAGAGAGAGAGAAAAAGAAGTCTTTATACTCTAGGGTTAGGGTTGATTTCGGCCGGGACCAAAACGACGTTGTTTTGGTCTTAGGCACGGTCAACCCTCTTCCCTTGGTCAAAACGCAGGCCAAGTATGTGTTTTATGTTTGGCTTATACCGAAACTACGTAGTTTTTGGCAAAACTACACTACACCATGTGTTGCACCCTAAAACACAAATAAATTTCGTAGAACCCGAAACAAGGATTAAATCCCACATATACAAAATATTTCCGTGTAAAAATAATTTATTAACATTAATTTTCTTGACCAAAAATCCCGAAAATTCTACGAGGGTAAAATTGGAATTTAAATTCCAAAAATTTGAAAATTTCATAAAAATTAATAACCAAAAATCCGGGGCGTTACATTAGCTGTTAACATAATCCTATCTAACTACATGAAGAACACTATCCCTTATCACTCTCCTGCAATTTGAGGGTGGCTAAACTGGCTATACTCAAATCGTTACCCATTTGATTGAAAGAAGTTACACTAAGTGATTTTGTAAAAACATCTGCTAGCTGCTGGAAAGCATCAATATGCGCGACCTGGATGTGGCACTAATGAATTCTCTCACGAACAAAGTGAAGATCAATCTCAAGTGTTTAGTCCGTTGGTGCTGAACAAGATTATTAGCCAAAAAAGTTGTTGCTTTGTTATCACAGTGAATAATAATAGGCAAACTTGGTGCATATACTAATTCGGTAAGAAGAGATTTGTTCCAGCAAACAACAGCCACTACAATGGCCAAGGCTCTATACTTAGACTCAGCACTACCCAGAGAGACTGTGTGTTGCTTCTTTGAAGTCCAGGAGATTAAGTTACCACCGAGATAGACATAGAAGCCGGTTTTCGATCAACGAGGGCCCAAACAACTGCCCCAGTTGGCGTCACTAATACGACATTAGCTGTTAACATAATCATATCTAACTACATGATGAACACTATCCCTTATCACTCTCCCACAATTTGAGGGTGGCTAAACTGGCTAAACTTAAATCGTTACCCATTTTATTGAAAGAAGTTACACCAAGTGATTTTGTAAAAGCATCTGCTAGCTTCCGGGAAGCATCAATATGCGTGACCTGGATGTGGCCCTAATGAATTCTCTCACGAACAAAGTGAAGATCAATCTCAAGTGTTTAGTCCGTTGGTGCTAAACAAGATTATTAGCCAAAAAAGGTTGTTGCTTTGTTATTACAGTGAATAATAATAGGCAAACTTGGTGCATATATTAATTCGGTAAGAGGAGATTTGAGCCAGCAAACAACAACCACTACAATGGCCAAGGCTCTATACTTAGAGTCAGCACTACTCCGAGAGACTATGTGTTGCTTCTTTGAAGACCAGGAGAATAAGTTACCACCGAGATAGACATAGAAGCCGGTTTTCGATCAACGAGCAACTGCCCCAGTCGGCGTCACTAAAAGCCACCAGAGAGTGGACATTAGTTGGCCGAAGCAGAAATTCACGATCTTTAGCCCCCCAGCGGAATCGAAGAATTCGTTAAACTGCTTTCCAATGCTCAGTAGTCGAAGAATGCATGAGTAGGCAAACAGTTTTTACAGCAAAGGAAATATCAAAGCGAGTAAAAGTCGGGTACTACTAGGCAGCAACAATAGTGCGATAGAGCTTCTGTTCATCTGCAAAAAGCAAAGTGCCATGCTGAACCGAGAGATGTAGATTGGGCTGTATAGGCATGGAAGCTGGTTTGGCGTTTAAGAAGCCATCTCGAGCAAAGATGGACTGCAAGTATTTATATTGAGACAAAAATAGACCCTCTCGAATAGAAAAAATTTGCAGCCCCAAAAAATAATGATGAGGACCACGGTCAGTCATAAGAAATTTATTCTTCAAAAGAGCAAGTAACCGTTGCATTAAAACCAAAGAAGATGTAGTAAGGACAATATCATCAACATATAATAAAAGGAAAGCCATACCATCAGTCGAATGAAGAATAAACAACAAGGCTTCAGATTTACTAATAGTGAAATCTTTGGTAAGAAGAAAACAACCAAACCTCTGGTACCATACGCAAGGTGCCTACTTAAGACTATAGAGAGCTTTGCGAAGCTTACTGACATAATTAGGATGAAATGGATCAACATAGCCTGGAGGCTGTGACATATAGACACCCTCCTTTAGAACACCATTTAAAAAAACACTCTTTACATCTTGGCAAAGAGACCAGTTGTTGGACAAAACAAGAGTGAGAATGCTACGAATGGTAGCCGGTTTAACAACCAGACTGTACGTCTCATCATAATCTTCACCAGACTTCTGAGTATAACCCTGGGCTACCAAATGAGCTTTATAACACTCCCAAAAGCCATCAGATCTATATTTGTTTCTGAAACCCTATTTAGAACAAAAATATTGATAGGAAAAGAAGGTTTTAGAACAAGCAACCAAGTGTGGTGGCATTGCAAAACCTGGAATTCCTCATCCATTGCAGCACACCAATTGCTGTCCTTTGAAGCCTGAAGATAAGTAGTAGGTTCCGAGTCAGTGGTAGTAGCGAGGAGAGAAAACTTTTGGAAAGGTTTGCGTGTACCATCATGCGAACGAGTGACCATAGGATGAGAAGGAATTAAGGTTGCAATGGGTCAGGATGGCTCTTGTCTTGAAGGAGAGGAAGTGGGTGGTGATAGGGAGATTTCAGGTATGGGAGATTAAGATCATCAAGTTGGAAGAGAAGCAAATGACAATTGAATATAAACAATTGAGGACGGAAGTGTGGATGGAGGAGGATTTGAGGTGTTCGAAAAAGGTGGGGAACAGGTCGGGCATATGGACGGTACCTGTGCCTGCGAGAGAGAAAATATAACAGCCAGTGAAATGGATTGCATTGGAGGATGTATAGGTGGGGTGGGATTGGAAGTCTTTGTAAGAGAGGTATAGGGAAAGAAGGACTCATTAAAGATAACATTCCAGGAGACAATAACTTTTTGAGAGGTTATAACACCAAAAACCCCTATGACAATCAGATAAACCAATAAAAATATGTAGCTAAGCATGAGGAAAACGTTTGTGGGAAGCAGGACTCATGTTATGAGGATAACAAGCACAACCAAAAACTTGGATGTGATCCCACCGTGGCTGCTTACCAGTGAGAATTGAAAAAGGAATCTGCCATGAAAGTGTACTATGTGGAAGACGATTGCGAATATGATTCACATAACCTAGTGCCTTAACCCAAAATGGGAGAGGTAAATTAGCTTGGCTTAAAGCAGACAGAACAACATTTAATATGGTGCATGAGCCCATTCTGTCAGACCATTTTGATGGTGGCTATAAGGGCAAGAAATACGGCGAGATTCCATGAGTTGTGAGATAATTATGAAAATTAGTATTGCAAAATTCTCCCCTACCATCACTGTGAAGAGACTGAATGGAAGAGTTCTATTGAGTTCTTATTTCAGCATGCAGTTATTTAAAACATGAAAAAACCTCATTTTTATGTTTTAGAGGATAAATCTAACTGTAACATGAGAATTCATCAATAAAAATAACATAGTTGGTTTACACATGGTTGGGTCTATATCCCAGACAAAGTGGCCATTGACATGGGATGCATAGACGTGTGATCCATCAGGGTAGAAATATGCCACTGAAACTTTCTTTTCTTTAGGAGTAGGAAACTAGAGAAAGAAGCAACAGGAGAAATCCAAACATCACAATTTAGTATTTGAAATAAGCTAGGACAAAAATCCCAAGAAGGAGAATGGGGCAACAAAGTTTGTTTGCCAAGTTGACACACATCATAAAACTTATTAGGAGATTGCAATAAAGGAATGGAAAAAGTTGGATTTTGCTGGAGAAAATGGCGCATAACAGAAACACCAGGATGACACAAGCCTTGATGCCAAAGAACAAAAGAAACACAAACATTGGATAACGCCATTCTGAACATCCCAAATTTGATCCACTAATATTTTATTGAATTATGAATGTCATTGTCTATGGATTGATGAGATGATTCGATCCTTAGGTGAAATATGTTTGTAATTCAATAGAGTATTAATGTTTTATTAATTCGATTTTTTTGGTATCTTTAACTTGGAATTATTGAGATGATTTAATTCTGAGTTTGGTGTATGTAAAGGTTTGAAATTAATAAAATATGGGTATTTAATTGTTTAAGGCCTTTTAATTATTTTTAGACCCAATTGAGATGATTTTGGGTACTTAAATGAGTTAAGGGCTTAGACCAATTAAATATGGATCCTCCAGCAATATTGGCCCATCAAAAACACTGAGCTTAGTGGCCTTTTAGTCTTAATTTCGTCCAGAAATTTGGATTAAAATAATTCCTTATTTGTTTATGGTGCTTATGGTACGTAGAGTGGAGTGAGGAGGAGGAAATAAGATGAAGGGTGTGGGTAGGCTACAAGTCAGGAGGTTCTCTGGAGCTGAAAATAGGCGAAAAACCATTTAGGAAGGGCGTGGGAATCAAGCTGGGCCGGATTAATGAGAATCGGAACCGGAAAGGAAAGAACGGGAAAGGAAACAGGTGCCGGTGGACATGGCAACATTATTGTCAGCACCTGTCAGGCTTGGAGAGACGACCGCCAGCACGTGGCGGACATCGCGAGATGACTGCCGGTGCTTGGCGGGCTTCGCTCCCAATTTTGGCAGTTTTTCGATCTTTTCCTTTTTGCTTGATTCAGGGTATCTACCCTTGGATCTAGCGGTTCATTCCTGAACCTTAGATCAATACCACGTCCAGACCTCCAGAGCACTATAAATAGGACCCCCATCCACCCTTAAAACACACAATTCCCCTCTTCCCGCTCTACACACATGTAAGCTTAGGTGCTTGGAAAAATTCTCTCTTCCCAAGCTTAGAAACCCTAATAAGGGTTGAAATTATGGAGGAAATTCATGGAGAAGAGTAGCAAGAAGGCAGTAGGCAGTGGTGAGCAAGAGAGGAAGAGGAAGGAGTCGGATCGAGGCAAATCGGTGGAGGAAAGCACCCAAACCCGAGAGGAAGGTTCCAGTGCAGGCAGTCCCAGTAGAATCACCATATCTGAAGCTGTAGGTGTCAGATTGCTTCGTTCTTATAGTCCCTGGAAAGCTGAGAAGAAGCTCGACAACTTTTATGTTGATGCCAGACACTTGTTAGGCCTCCTTCCACGTCGAATTCTCCATTCAAGTCACGCCAAAATCCTGTTGAAGAGTGGTAAGCACATAGGAGCTAGAGGAGGGCTTCAAGAGGTAATCCGTACTGATTTTATTGTTGTTTGATTTCTTTGAACATGTTGTTGGGATGCTGATTATGATGCTGTGATTGTATGTGATGCATGTAAGAACTACGTGAGCTTTGAACCCATGATAGGGTGTACGTAGGCAGTTTCTAGTGGTGGAAACTCAAGCTCAATTTTATTTTATTTTCCTATTTTGATCTTCAATTTCAGTTTTATTTTTGTTATTGTTTGTTTGTGCATATGGCATATGTTAAATCTTTAATTGCACATGATCTCGCCCCAACATGGATGGGTGCCTAACACCTCCCATCCGTGACAAACGCCCGGGTCCATGTCTTTGGTTTGCTATCGGTTTCCTTATGGAGTCATTGGTTGCGTAAGAAAGGGTTTTCCTTGAATTTTGTCCTTCAATAAAATTCAAGTGGCGACTCCCAAAGACATGGATGACGGTTAAGAAAAAGATGTGGAATACGCCCAATGCATTTTGGGTCGGGTATTCACAGTTGGCGACTCCGCTGGGGAAATAGAGGGCTTAAGAGATTATGTGCAATCATTGATGAATATATACTTTTTGTTTGTCATGTATATGCATTGCATTCACGGATTATGTTTTGAAGCTTCTACCATAAGAGGGTGAGGGGATTCTAGTCCGGTACATACCGTCCTATGGGGTTATCGCCCAGAGTGAACCCATTTCTCGCCATTTAGCAATGATAGGGGTTAATAGGACAGCGACCTCACGCGGCGTCCTACGTCACATGTGAATAGACCAAGCTATCCCTTAGTGACGGTTCTTTAGCCCCCAACCAATTGCATACCTTGAGCATCTCTTGCATGATAAAACAATAGGTAGTATGTGTATTTTGTTCGTGTTGTATATATGTGTTGTGTTTTTTTTACTTGATTCTATGCATGCTTAGTAGTGTCACCAAGGAAAAACAAAAAAACTAAAAAAAAAACAAAAAAAGAGATGTCTGGGCATTGTGTAATCGGGACCGCCGTAATAACTCTTCATAGGGTACAAAATTGTGTGGTGCAAATTGAAGAGTCTAGAAAAGCACACTCCTCTCTATAGGTCTACATACAAGTATTGATGATGATTTTCGATGTTGGTTCTCTAGTAGTCGACCTACCTTGTTTTCGGAAATCCATATTCGCATACATTGAACATCGCATCACATGTTTTTCAAAAAAAAAAAACATCGAGCCAAGGTGTGTCGTTTTCCAAGTCTTTATCCTTCTTGAAACTCGAGTTTTCTCAAAAAGAAAAGATTACTTTTGAGAATGTATTATATTCTAATTCCCCACTAAGTGCTTTTGAGGTAAGACAAAGCTTAAGCCTAGGATTCCCGATGACCATGAACTTTATCACTGGAGATTTGAACCCCTAGGACACCATGGGAGAGTAATGCCTTGATTGGAAGGAAATGATAAAGAGACTCAAGATTAAGGGTGCATCCCGAAGACGACAATCCTGCGGGTATACGATAGGCCATAAGATCTTGGAGACATTGGGAGTCATGGATGTATCCTAAGGAAAGAGGTGGGAAGTAGGGAAAGGCAATGATGGGGCACTAAATTTTTGGGCCTTCTTCCAAGAAGGAAGATGTAAGCCCCAATTTCTATTTGTGAACTGAGTTAATGAGCAAGCCGAGGAGCCAAACCCACAAGCCGAGTTGATGAGCAGAGGATGATGAGCTGAGCCGATGGGTCGAGACATTGCCACTGGGCCTTCTCCCCGAGAGGGAGATGTAAGCCTCGAATTTTATTGTAAGCTGAGCCAAAGAACCGAGATGAGTCGACCCGATGAACTGAGTATACAAGTTACGACAAATCCAAGTGGCCTTCTCATGGGAAAAAAACGTAAGTCCCAATTCTAGGGAGAGGAAATGAAGAAAATTACAAGGAGACGATGAGGTGAGACGAGGTACGGTGAGGAGACAAGGGATGAGGAGAGTTGATGTTTGGACCTTCTCATGAGAGGCGACGCAAGTCTTGAGTTTTTTTGGAGGGAGGAAAGGACCATAGGGTATGAGATGACGATGATGGAAGTGGTAGTGAAATAATGAGATGGTGATGACACGAGGCGGAAAAGTTGATGCATTCTAGGACCAAACATGTTACTCACGCGTCGAATACGGGAGGTGATAACATCTAAATGTTAGTGTTTTTATGATGGTTTTGAATGGCTTTTACTATGTATTCTTGATCGATTATGTGTATAATCTTTATATTATTGTGTGTTTTCATGCATTGTGTCAATTAATACTTCAATTTTGCTGATTAAGTGTTTTTATCAGGAATTTATCGTTTTTATTGAAGAATGGAAGCTTTTTAGCCAAGTTTGGAAACCAGGCTCAATTTAGGAAACTTTTTGCAGTGAGCACAACTGACTATTTTGAAGATTTCGGGAGTTCTAGGCATTGAAATTAAGTGAGACCAATTGGAGACGAAACTAGACTTCCAGAGATTTCTATGAATTAAATTTCATAATGTTTGGACTTGTCTACAAGAAGCAGTAATTATTTTAATCCAGCCCAGGATGCAGATTTTTCTGTGCCGACCCAGGCACAATGTTTCGATGATATCTTGAGCTACAGATATCCAATTAAAGAGTTATTTTTATGGATAGAAAGAAAAGAGAATTATCTAGAACGTTGTAGAAGAGTTCAACACCCAGTTAGGACGTTTTCTAGGAGTTAAGTGGCGTGCAGTTTTCGGGTCAGAAAATAGGTAAAAATC
The DNA here is from genome assembly GCA_028386065.3 of Turnera subulata. Taxonomy (NCBI): domain Eukaryota; kingdom Viridiplantae; phylum Streptophyta; class Magnoliopsida; order Malpighiales; family Passifloraceae; genus Turnera; species Turnera subulata. The sequence goes on along the minus strand of JAKUCV010001196.1, from coordinate 17,526 downwards.
CAACTTGGAGTGCAAGTCAAGAATTCAATATCCATACAAAGAAGGAGAGCCCCACCGACTTCCAGCAGCAAAAGGAAGTATAAAAGGACTCCCTAGGTTGACATATTCAGGAGGCAGTAGTCAGAGGGCGAAGCTCTGCCGAATTGGTTAGTTATTAGGTTACACACACTAGTAGGGTTAAGGTTTTCACTCTTTTGGATCCTCTAGGTGGTGCGGAATTCCTTATGCAATTTCAAAGGTTATTCCCCACAACAATTCAACGTTTTCCAGCAAGATTTGAAGGTTTCAAAGTCACAGAATCACCAGTCCAATTACAGCAGAAATCATCACCAGAGGAGCACAAGTCGACGCCATCATCACCAACACAAATCGGCTACCCGACTTCACTACTCTCTCTTTTATTCGATTCTCTTTCTGTTTAATTGTTTACTTGGTGAATTCTTGTGAGATTTTGATGATTTGCTATTTTATTATGATGAACTAATTCTCTAATCTAGGATTAGGGATGTAGCCAATTACTTCTATGATTTTATTATATATGAATTGATGTTTTTCTTCTCCTTGAAAGAAAAAGAAAGAGCATTTCTGGATTTGTATTATGAAATGATGAATCGCTCCTGAAAAGGAATCTATTGATTCTCTCCCTTCCATACTTCACATGCCGCAGCCAGTTCAGTACTCCATTTGGCAGGAAAATTTGATTATCAGATTACGAAACAGAGTCTTTCTTCGGACAAAAATTTCCAGTTGAACGAGTATGAGGAACATAGAAATTCTCGATTTTCTATAGAAAGATATTCAATTTCGAGCTCATATTGGCCATGGGTTCAAAACGGGAATTCAATTGATTGTGTTGATTGTTCAATCTATGTGTGCCGAATTTATTATCTACTTTGGATTGATTCTTGTTGATTGCAACATGCGAGAGCTGCGTGATTTATAAGATGATGATACCTAGAAGAACGTAGATTGATTGATGCTAAAATATGCGAGAGCTGATAGTTTCTTAGGGCTTGATTGATTTTTTTGTGCTTAATGACTTTAGTATTGATGCTAGGCTATGCGAGAGCTAGGTAGTAATCTTTGCTGAATGTTTGATTCAACATGCTAGAGCTGAGGATTAAGATATTAGAAACAATTGCCCACAATCACACATCAATAGGAGATGTCGATTCCATGCATAATAAACCAAGATAGTAATTGTGTGAACCCCGATTTCCTAGATTGCTTTAGATATTGATAGAACCACACTTTAGATTAAGTCTGCGATTTTATTTCTTTTTATTTGTTAGTTTCGACATCACCCTACACCATCTTTTATTTGATTTGCCTAGATAATCCTAAGTTGTGACATTAGATAGTACTTATTTCCCTTGTTCCGTGGATCAACCTTGATTAGACTACTACACTACATAGTACATTGTGCGCTTGCAGTTAACAATCATTGCGTTTACTCGTGAGTTATTTGTGTGTCGTGTTGTGAATTGATCAAGAATTATAAATTTGAAAAAGTCACGCGTAAATAAAACGCATCAGGAGGCGATGACTAGGAATTGGGGAGGCAGTGCATTTACCCTTTAGAGTTTGGAAATCGACTTAGCCATAATTTGCTAGCACTCAACAGTGTCACCATTTTATTTTGATTTTCACATGAGGAATAAAATCTTGATTTTCTTGTCTCTTGTGTTTATGTGGTGAATTGATTGTGTATGACTTCATGAGATTCCATTGGGTCAATTTAGGAGACCATAAAATGAACTACGAAGACCTGATTGTTTGGGTGTAACCCAAACACTTACCTGCATTCTATCAACCTTAGCTAACTCCAAACACTTACCCTCGCCAACCTTCAAACATACACCGCTTCTAACCTTTTGACACCCTTCCAACCCGACCTCCATGTTGAGTCTATCACATTTAGCTTGAACACTTGTCTAGAAGAGTTGCTTCCCAAAGATGAATCTAGCTTCCGAAAGAGTTTTATCCAAGTGCACTTGTTCAAAAGGGTCACTCTGCTGGAAAAAAAAAAGGAATAGGAAAAACAGAAATCGAAGAAAAAAAAAGGGAAAAGAAAAAAATAAAGAAGAAGAAAAAAAACGAGGAAGTGACCCTTAGTGTCGGAATGCTAATTCATCACACATCCCTTGAAACTGAGAAGAAAGGAAGAAGTCATAATGAAAAAGACAAGTGTTTTTCTGCTACCTTTTTCTTCCATCAAACATCGTCCTATCAAACACTCACCCCTTTAGCAAACACCACAAACTAAAAACCGCACCCACAGATACGTAGGAAACCCGGCAACGGGCCCGGTCTATGAATTTTTGGTTCCCAGGTTGATTCAATGGAAAGATTGGAGTTGATTCCAAACGGACATGCCGCAGTGGTGATTCCGTCGCGGTCATAAAGCCCTCACTTCTGGAAATGTATTTCGATGCTCGAGATGCTGTAGTTGACAATCGAACTTGTCTCTCTCTAAAATATTCACCCGGTATTCGGTCAGCATACTTCCCTCAGTGGCGGTCTTCCACACTATAAATGGTCCTGGGTTTCCTCATCAATCCCTCATTGAAGCCGACGGCCTAACTTTCCATCTTAGTATACCCGGCCAGAGTAGTCCCTATCTTCCCCGAGCTTGGTGTTCCTGGTGTCTATGGATGCTATCCCCACATGGAAAACAAAGGGAAAGAAAGAAAGAGAAAAGAAAGGGAAAAAGAAGAAAGTTCGCTAGGTTGAAAACCCGAAAGGGTGGCCTAGGCAAAAGTTAGGGCAAGCCTGCTAGGTTGAAAACCCGAAAGGGCGACCTAGGCAAAAGTCAAGGCTAAAAAATGAGAATGGGGATAGTAGCCAGAAAGGCATCAGCGCACTAGGTCACACTTCCCCTCTAAGTGAAGACCATTCACTGATGAAAGATCGCTCAGTCGGCCATGCACAGCCATTCGGGCCCATTGCCTCCATGTTGTTTTAAGGGATGTCCACTCATTTATTTACCTTACCTGATCAGACGATTCTCCATCTATCCACAAAACTTTCAACAGGGAATGTTCACCTCTAGGATCCTAGGTAGAATTAAAAGTGAATGAGTTCATGGTTGTTAGGGATCCTTCCCTTTGAAGCTTTTGTGTTTTAAACGGAATCACTCGCCTTTGTTTTTGGATTGCTTGACTTTCACCTTGGCTCAGATAGTTTTCAAAGTTCATACATCATGTTAGGGAAATTTCACACACCATGAAGAGAGCATTTGTATTCAGAAAAGAACAAAAACAACAAGCATCATGTAGAACTAGAATGCACTTGCATCATGTAGAGAAAAGTGAGTGAAAAGGGGAAGAGGAAGAGAAGAAGAGAAGGGGAAAGAGTGAGGGAAGAAAATTGAGTGAGAGGTAAGATGCGAGAAAAGAGGGGACGAAATGAGAAAAAAAAGAGAGAAAAAAAGGAAATGAGGAAAAAAAGAACTGCAGAAGAGAGGAAGAGGGGAGAGAAAAGAGCTGAAGAGGAAAGGGAGAGGGAGGACAAACATGTCATGACATTTGCACCTAGAAACTAGGGCATCCCCCATGCATTGAGAGGACAACACATTTAGGCATGCCCATGTTAGTGTAATATGCCTAAAAGCCAATCATGGATGATTGTACATAGTCATGTAAATACATTAAGGTTATTCCAATAAATATGTTTATGAGATAAATGCTTGCACATATTTATAATCCTAGAATATTTTATATTCTTAAATGTCCCTAGTCGATTATTATTATGGATGGGTTGTAATAATAAATTAAGACTAGCGTATGTTGAGAATTATATGAGATATGAATTCTACATACGGGTACAAGTTAGAGAACTTGTGGACTGGACCGACCCAACATAAGAACACTACTTGGAACGTTATATGACTGTCATTAGTGGTTCTTATATGTATTCACTACTAGAAAAACTGGATTTAGCGACGGATTTTACAAGAAATCCCTCGCTAAATCCGTTTGTGAGGGATTTTGCGAGGGATTTTGGACGTCAGAAAAATGCTCCTAACAAACGGGTTTGTGAGGGATTTTGCGAGGGATATTTTTGCAACGGATTTTGCGAGGGATTTTCCTTCACAATTATGAAGGGTGCATATTCCTTACAATATAATCCGTCACAACGGCCCTCGCTAAATGTGAGGGGAAAATCCCTCGCAAAACAATCCCTCACTATTTCCCTCGCTAGTAGCAACGGAAATAATCCCTCACAAAACATTCCCCCACTGATTCCGTCGCTAATCAGGTGGGAATCAAACCCTCATAAACCTAACCTTCACAAAATCCCTCACAAACACAATTAAGAACCTATACTCCTGCCCGTCACAAAAACCGTCACTAATTTTTAAGGATAAAAAATAAAATCGAAATTAAATTACAAATTTTAAATTAAAATATTTTTTATTTTAATAATGATCTGTACCAACCGATTGACAATTAATACCTTAAACTTTATTGATGAATAAAATTTACAATTACAAGTATAAACTAAAATTATAAAATCAAAATAACAAAAAAAAAACAATAAAGGTGAAAAAGATCTTACACGACTAATAAAATTTACAATGATTGCTCGTACTTAAAAAAAAACATCTCAAATAAAAAAAGTCTGCTAGAACTAAACATTTGTTTCTACGGTCTACCAGCTAGTCAAACACTGATCCGGCTTCTATCCCCATTGGATCGACGAACATGCCTGCAACCTCTAGCAACCCTTAATCCATTTCGTCCTTGACACCAACCAATCCGCATCTCCTGCAACCCGAACATCAACGCGAAGCCGCAACGTCCAAACAACAAACAACCCACAAACTGCACATCATCGCCAAAACTCATTGGATTAGCACAAAAACTGTAACCACAATAGTTTTTACATCTTAAAAAACAACAAAACAAGCCAGAATCCGGCGGAATGGATCTGGACAAAAAGGACTCGAACATGATCGTGTGACCAATGGATCTGCTGGAAGGCTACTTGCCATGGACAGATCTGCAAGCCTTAGTTTAGATCTGCCAGCACACTAAAGCAGAGAGCAACGGATCCTCGCCGTTTTAGACCACAACCCGAGACCACACCTTAGCCTGAAACCAAACAAAACCCAAATGGCCACAAACCCAGAACATCAAAACACAATCCCAAGTTGGAATACATTAATCAAAAGGACCTTCAATCGCAAAAAAATGAAACAAAACCTTACCCGTTAAAACACTCGCCCGGACCTGCAGCCACAATAGAGCTCGCCGGAGTTCACCCGAGTCGGCCATCCGCCGCATCCTCATAAGATGAAGCCTTATCACCCCGGTTGAGCATAGTCAATACACACCCACGCCTCAGCGATAAGAAATCCACGATTGATTGGGCTCAACCTCGCCTTGCCGTTCTCGCATGGACTTCTCCGCCACAAGTCCCGAGCGCGTCGCGGCTCCACTGGGTTGAGGGAAAGGAGAGCAGAGAGATAGGGGATCTTGATGGGGGTGGTGTATGTGGTGTTCAGAGGGGCTAGGGTTTTGATTTGGGAAAAGAAAAGGAAGAGGAGAGAGAGAGACGGGGAGGGACGGAGAGTGAAACGGAAGACAGAGGAGGAGTAGATAGAAAACGAAGAAGAAGAAGAAAAAAAAGCGTTTGAGAGAGATAGGCAGCCGATAGGGAGAGAGTGATGAGGAAAAAAAATGAGAGGTGAGAGAGGAAGAGATGGTTAAATACCCTTGGCTAACCCTAGCTTTCACAACTTGTCAAAACAGCGTCGTTTTACGCCCAATTGCCTCAAGTCAACTGACGTGGCCTTGGTTAAAACGCAACAACTTCCACCGTCTCATATACAAAGCGCATAAACACATAGTCGTTTTAATCAAAACAACGCCCAAATTAGCGAGGGATTGGTTTCCCTCGCAATAGTGACGGAAAAAATCCCTCACAAACTCGTGAGATTTTTTCCAAATTAGCGAGGGATTATTTTTCCCTCACAAATTAGCGAGGGATTATTTTTCCCTCACAAATTAGCGACGGAAAAATCCCTCGCAAAGCTCGGCGGGAAATGAATTTTTTTCCCCGGGAATTTTTCATCCATTTTTTGCGAGGGATTTACAAATCCCTCTCTAAAACCGTCACTATATTTTTGCGACGGAATAATTCCCTCGCAAAATCCGACACAACACCACTACCATGAAATCCCTCGCAAAAGCCGTCGCAATTTTGAGGGGCTGAAATCCCTCGCTAAAATGCTTAAATCACTACCATGATTTTCCCTCGCAAAGTCCCTCACAAAACCTCCAATATTAGTGAGGGATTATTTTCCGTCACAAGTTAGGGAGGGATTGGTTTCCCTCGCAATAGTGACGGAAAAAATCCCTCACAAGCTCGTGAGATTTTTTCCAAATTAGCGAGGGATTATTTTTCCCTCACAAATTAGCGAGGGATTATTTTTCCCTCACAAATTAGCGACGGAAAAATCCCTCGCAAAGCTCGGCGGGAAATGAATTTTTCTCCCCGGGAATTTTTCGTCCATTTTTTGCGAGGGATTTACAAATCCCTCTCTAAAACCGTCACTATATTTTTGCGATGGAATAATTCCCTCGCAAAATCCGACACAACACCACTACCATGAAATCCCTCGCAAAAGCCGTCGCAATTGTGAGGGGCTGAAATCCCTCGCTAAAACGTTGTTTTCTAGTAGTGATATTGTCCTTAGACCTGAGATCATCAAGGTTCCCAACATGTGAGTCATATACTTTGAGATTACTCTTGGTTATTCGTAACTGAGTAGGCCTTAGTGTAATCATTGGGTATATGATATAATGTGTAGTGGGTTTTGTATGATCAAGATGGAATTCGTCCAACCCATATAACGGGTATATTATCAGATGGGCCTCTTGATAGAGTTGAACTGCTAAATGCGTGGCCACGCTTGGAATATGTGATATGGTGATATCATGGGTATCCGGTTTTACACAGTTAACTCGGGGATCAAGAAACTAAGAATAAACATATACGAGATTGACGTTTTCCATGTCTCGTGTTTAATCTGGATAATGGGACGAAAGGACGATGACATGTTTCCGAGGCATAATGAATCATTACTGATCTTGTCGTTTGGGTAGCAATGATGTGTTGCTAGACACCGCTCATTGTTTATAATTGTAAAATGAGATTTTACAATTATTGCCAAATGTTACAAGTGCCTACAGGGTCACGCACTTAGAACTGTTGATTCGAGCTGGTGGTTGAACCATGGTTGGACCGTGGTTCGACCAGGTGGGTGGACTATGGTTGAACCTTGGTTGGACCATGGTTGGACCGGGTCGTTTTGGGCTGATTTGGTTCACTAATTATCAGAATTATTGAACCAAAATTAATTCCATATGATGTGTAATCCCATTAATGCTTAGTGGAGCATCCATTAATGCTTAGTGGAGCATCCGTTAATGCTTAGTGGAGCATTAAGACATAGTGGAGACATGATTAGGCTTAAAGTATAATCATGATGGTTAATGCATGATGATGTTGGCCATTGTCTCATTAATCTATGCATTAATTGTATGTATAAATAGGGCTTGATAATCAGATTATCAACACACACAACATTCACACACAATTTAGATTACACACTTCATTCTTTGAGAAAGAAAGAAGCACATATAAACACTAGTTTCTAGCTCTCGAAAATTCTGCAACTAGCACTGCGGTTCGGGAGTGCTCGGGTTAGTGATCGTGAGACGGTTGCTAGCAGTCATCAACGATTTGTGTGGATACCGTAGAGGAGCCGGATTTCTTGTCGGGTTCTTGCTGATTCTACACTACAGTTGGGTGAAAGACCTCAACCAAGCAAGGTACGAAAAATTGTTATTTGGTTTGGTTAGCTTCACTTGGATCCTCCATGAGTACCGGGTCTTTCCGCTGCATGTTTTGATTGTCAAGTTTGCATGCCCGGTTTCTTACAGCCCATGTATCATAAAGACATAAAAAAGGGTTCCTTGTGTAGACTGGTACATCTTGAGTCAAAGGGGCATGATACCCTGTTATATATGTGGTTTCCGGGGGTATACTTCCCCACGCAATTTGCTCGGGGCGTGCTACCCCGTATGATTGGAATTTTAGTCAGGACTCCTAATTCTCGGGGCATGCTACCCCATGAAGTGTAGGTTGAATTTCCCGGGGCATGCTACCCCAACTATGTGCTTTGTCTTCCCGGGGTATGCTACCCCGTTATGTAATATATGAGGTTCCCTGGGGCATGCTACCCCGTTATATGATGTATATGATCTACCCGGGCATGCTACCCCTCGTGGTTTATGTGGGGCATGCTACCCCGTATGGTTGGAGTCGTAGTCGGGTTTTAGGGGCATGCAACCCCAGGTACTGATTTTCCGGGGCATGCTACCCCACGTGTCTGTAAGACTTACTTGGGGCATGCTACCCCGTAGGAATGGAGTCGTAGTAAGGATCCTTGATTCCCGGGGCATGCAACCCCATGTATTGATTTCCTGGGGCATGCTACCCCATGAGTCTGTGAGACTTGTTTGGGTTATGTTACCCCGTCCAGAATCATTCTGTGGGGCACGATGCCCCGTTCTTAATCAAACCCGGGGCATGCTACCTCGTTATATGATGTATGTGGTTTCCTAGAGGATGATATCCCGTTATGTATATGATCTATCGGGCATGCTCCCCTCGTGGTTTATTTGGGGCATGCTACCCCGTGGGATTGGAATCGTGATTAGGAAATTTCATTCCTAGGGCATGCTACCCCACGTAATTCACTTAGGGCATGCTACCCTGTAAAATTGGAATTATGGTCAGGTTATTTGTTTTTCGGGCCATGCTACCCCATGTATTGATTTCCCGGGACATGCTACCCTATGTGTCTGTGAGACTTACTTGGGGCATGCTACCCCGTTCTGAATCAATCCGTGGGGCATGAAACCCCATTGCTGGACATGACTTTCTTTGGGGCATGCTACCCATTATCCGCTGATGAAAAGATATGTGATATCATGAGAGGGATGAGATGATTCCCGTAGTTGATCCTGGAGATGAGAGAAAACCCGAGTCCCCATGGGAGAACGACAAATCCCGAAACAAACCCGAGTCCCCATGGGAGGATGAGAAATCCCGAAACAAATCCGAGTCCCCATGGGAGGACGACAAATCCCAAATCTAACCTGAGTAACCCACGGGAGGACGATAGTATCCCTAGTTAGTGAGGATGAGATGATTCCTTGTTAGCATCCCGGCAGGTGAGATGATCCTACCAAACCAAACACTGAGTACCCACCGGGAGGACGATAGTATCCCCAGTTAGTGAGGATGAGAAGATTCTTTGTTAGTGACCTGGTAGGTGAGAAGATCCTACCAAACCAAACACTGAGTACCCCACGGGAGGATGATAGTATCCGTAGTTAGTGAGGATGAGAAGATTCCTTGTTAGCAATCCGGTAGATGAGATGAATCTACCAAACCCAAATCAAACACCTGTGTACCCCATGAGGGGATGGTAATACCCCTAGTCGGTTGAGAAGAGATGATTTTTGGCTGATGACCACCAAACAAACCCGAGTCCCCATAGGAGGACGATAAAATCCTTAGTTAGCCTAGATGAGATGATTCTTGGCCAAAAGAAAACCAATCCCCTGTGCCTCAAGGAGGACGATAAATCCTTAAAAACTCGGGATGAGATGATTCCCGACCCATGGCACATACATAATCAGCATCAACATCAGCACCTACTCTATCAAATTTGGGTATTCCTCTGTCGTTGTTTTGTCTTCACTTCCTAAAGACTCATCAACGAGGGGCATCTGTGAACACCCCAAATTTGATCCACTGATATTTTATTGAATTATGAATGTCATTGTCTATGGATTGATGAGATGATTCGATCCTTAGGTGAAATGTGTTTGTAATTCAATAGAGTATTAATGTTTTATTAATTCGGATTTTTTGGTACCTTTAACTTGGAATTATTGAGATGATTTAGTTCTGAGTTTGGTGTAATTAAAGGTTTGAAATTCATAAAATGTGGGTATTTAATTATTTTAGGCCTTTTAATTATTTTTGGACCCAATTGAGATGATTTTGGGTATTTAAATGAGTTAAGGGCTTAGACTAATTAAATATGGATCCTCCAGTAATTTTGGCCCATCAAAAACGTTGAGCTTAGTGGCCTTTTAGTCTGAATTTCATCCAGAAATTCGGATTAAAATAATTCCTTATTTGTTTTTGGTGTTTATGATATGTAGAGTGGAGTGAGGAGGAGGAAAACTAAATTAGAATGAAAGGTGTGGGTAGGCTACAAGTTAGGAGGTTCTCTGGAGCTGAAAACAGGCAAAAAATCATTTAGGAAGGGCGTGGGAATCAAGCTGGGCAGGAGTAATGAGAATCAGAACCGGAAAGGAAAGAACGGGAAATGAAACTGGTGCCGGCGGACATGGCAACATGACCGCCAGCACCTGGCGGGCTTGGAGAGACGACTGCCAGCACTTGGCGGACATCACGAGAAGACCTCCGGTGTTTGGCGGGCTTCTCTCCCAGTTTTGGCAGTTTTCTGATCTTTTCCTTTTTGCTTGATCCAGGGTATCTACCATTGGATCTAGGGGTTCAAACCTGACCCTTAGATCAACACCATATCTAGACCTCCAGAGCACTATAAATAGGACCCCCATTCACCCTCAAAACACACAATTCCCCTCTTCCCCCTCTACACACATATAAGCTTAGGTGCTTGGAAGAATTCTCTCTTCCCAAGCTTAGAAACCCTAATAAGGGTTGAAATTCTAGAGGAAATTCGTGGAGAAGAGTACCAAGAAGGTAGTAGCAAGTGGAGAGCAAGAGAGGAAGAGGAAGGAGTCGGATCAAGGCAAATCGGTGGAGGAAAGCACCCAAACCTGAGAGGAAGGTTCCAGTGCTGGCAGTCCCGGTAGAATCACCATATCAGGAGCTGTAGGTGTCGGATTGATGCGTTCTTGGAGTCTCCAGAAATCTGAGAAAAAGATCTACAAATTTTATGTTGATTCCGGACGCTGGTTAGGCCTCCTTTGACGTCTAATTCTCCATTGAAGTCAAGCTAAAATCCTATTGAAGAGTGGTAAGCACAGAGGAACTAAAGGAGGGCTTCAAGATTCAATCCGTTCTGATTTTATTGTTGTTTGATTGCTGTGAACGTGTTGTTGGGATGCTGATTATGATGGTGTGATTGTATTTGATGCATGTAAGAAATACGTGAGCTTTAAACGCAAGCTCAATTTTGCTTTATTTTCCGGTTTTGATCTTCAATTTCAGTTTTATTTTTGTTATTGTTTGTTTGTGCATGTGGCATATGTTAATTCTTTAATTGCACATGATCTCGCCCTAATATGGATGGATGCCTAAAACCTTCCCATCCGTGACAAACCCTCGGGTTCATGTCTTTGGTTCGCTATCGCTTGCCTTATGGAGTCATCGGTTGCCTAAGGAAGGTTTTTCCTTGGATTTTGTCCTTCAATAAAATTCAAGTGGCGACTCCCAAAGACATGGATGATGGTTAAGAAGAAGGTGTTGAATACGCCCAATGCATTTTGGGTTGGGTATTCACAGGCATCGACGAGGAAGAAGAGGAAGATGGAGAAGAAACACGAATTGAGTAAAGAGAACCAGAATCATTGCAACGCTTCTGTGGATGGTGGAAGTGGTGACCCTTCACAGAAAAACTAGTAAAGTAAAAAATTACTGAACAATCATTGTCAAAGGCAAAACGCTTTACCGTAAGCAAATTCTTAGTAAGAGTAAGGACAACCAAAACATCACTAAGAGTAGGGACAACCAAAACATCCCTGAGGAAAAAAGAAAAACTATTAAAACAGAAAACCTTATAGCCAATATGAGTAATGGGAAAGAACTTATGATCCCCCACTTGGATAGTAGCTGCACTAGTGTACTTCGAATACTAATTAAGAGAAGAGGTAGATGGAGTCATGTGACTGGTGGCCCTAGTATTAGCGTACCATAGAGGCGGCTTTTGCTATTCAGGGACATTAGCATATGGGACAAGGTTGCATAGAGGACAGTTCTTGGCGGTATGTTAGTATTTTTCACACAACTGACATTGAATAGGTGGAGGCCTTAAGACAGACATATGAGAGAAGATTTGTGTGTGATGCGATGGTGGATAAGGAGAGCCCGGAGAAGTTGGGTATGGAGGATGTGGTGCAAAAGAAGGACGGTAGCCGAAAGTATTTTTATAATCAGAATGAGAGTATGGTTGAGGAGGATAGTATTGTCTAGGAGGGTATTTTCCACTGTTGGCCCAAAAAAGGCTAAGAAGGGGGGGTTGAATTAGCTTTTTCTCTTTTTCGGGTTTTTCAGAGATTTGGCTCGACGCAGAAGCCAAATGTTAAACTTAAGTGGAAATGCATGAATGAAGATAGAAAAGCAATGGACACAAGCAATTTATAGTGGTTCCCCACGCAGGAGTACATCCACTGCCTATAGGTCCCCCCTTTAGGATTTCTAAACTATCCACTATACTAGGCTTTTACGGGTTCAACCTTAACCTTTACAAGCTTTTACAGGAGCAGCTCTAACCTAAGCTTTTCAAAGGCTTAGCTCTAACCTACACTCAAGCTTTTCGAAGGCTTAGCTCTAACCTAGCTTAGCTCTAACCTATCCTCAAAACTATTCCTAGCTTTGAGTATCAAGTAAGATTGTAACTTAATCTCACTTATAATGCCCTCAACAAAATAACTTCAAGAGTGACTCACTCAAGAAATGTGTACAACGAGTTTAGAACAGGAGATTCGCTCAAGGTAAGCTCAATCTGAATTTTTGAATCTCTCAGAGGATTTGGCTCCAGCAGAAGCTAAATATCATAGAATATTTCCATAGGCTGAAGTACTTCTTCTAATGAGGTTTCAGACGGGTAAATAGCATATATAGGGTCCGTACTATTTCAAAAGTACTGTTTGGGGGTCTGTACTATTTTTTGTCCCTTTTACGGGTCTATACTCTTATTTTTCGTACTTTTTAGGTGTCTCGGGCAGTCCATGTCATCAGCGGGGCTGCCTGAGACCCCTAAAAGGAACAAAAAATAAGACTACAGACCCATAAAAGGGAGAAGAAATAGTACAGACCCCCAAACAATACTTTTGAAATAGTACGGACCCTATATATGCGATTTACTCGGGAAAAAACTCGTATACTAACCCCTAGGGAAACTAAGTAAAGTCGAAAATGGCCATAACTTTTTGTCTGGAACTCGTTTTTGTTCAAATTTTTTTCTCATTCTTATTTTAACATGGTCTAATGGATAGTATCAGTCTCCACACTTAGCTCGAAATTTAAAAAATTAGTAGAAAACCCATGCCGTAAATTCGAAAATGGCCATAACTTCTCGTCCGGAACTCGTTTTAGTTCAAATTTTTTTCCTTGCTTTTATTTTAACATGATGTAAAGGATAGTATTAGTCTCCACTCTTATCTCGAAATTTGAAAAAATAGCAAAAAAACCGATGTACTAAACCTTAGGGAAAACGACCGAGAACAAGAAAAGGGCCATAATGAGTTATTAGTTCCGGACGAGAAGTTATAGGGTCCGTACTATTTCAAAAGTATCATTTGGGGATCTTTACTATTTCTTGTCCCCTTTATGGGTCTATACTCTTATTTTTCGTCCCTTTTAGGGGTCACGGGCAGTCCACATCATCAGCGGGGCTGCCCGAAACCCCTAAAAGGAACGAAAAATAAGAGTACAGACCCGTAAAAGAGACAAAAATAGTACAGACCCTCAAACGGTACTTTTGAAATAGTACGGACCCTATATATGCTATTTACCCGGTTTCAGACCTAGGATGGGGAAGCTCTCTCACAACATTCACATAACGGCCATATGATGTCCAAGTGGCATAGGAGTTGACTTCTTGCTTCTCTAATAAAACAGTCCACGTAGGCAAGCCAAATCTGCAGAATACTTGAGTTGCAATTCTTTTTCTTCAAAAAGCTTCCCCAAAAATGAAAAGTGTGGACCACCATATCTTCCAAGGTAGAGAGAGGATGTGAGGACCACTTTTCTGGACTTTATCTAACCCTTGGAGTGCAAGTGTAACCGTTAGTTGACTTGGTTTAAAACAGTCCATGTAGATGAGCCAAATCTTGATATTAGTTGGGCAGAAATTGTTTTTCTTCAAAAATGTTTCCAAAAATAGGAAGTAAGGACCACCAACTCTTTGATGCATGAAAGAGGATATGAGGGCCACTTTTCTGAAATTGTCTTTAAATGTCAACTACTTTTCGGGACCACATTCTTTATTGGCTGAAAGTGACAGGTTACTTGTGTGGACCACCAAAGCTTCCAAGATGCTTAGAAGGTGTGAGGACCACTTTCCAGATCTCTTTTCTAACACTTGTACTGCAAGTTTGGACGTTGGTTGGCATTTTAATTATAAAATGCCAACTACCGATCCGGGACCACACGAAATATAGATTGACAGTGTCAGCTTGTTCTGCAGCCTGTGGAGCCAAATCTTCTCTGTTTTGGTTTCTTCATGGAACCAAATGTTTCTGCCAATACTCAAAAAACATAAAACACTTAACCAATATATTTGTTAATCATCAAAACAATATAATGATCATCAGAAACATATATTTATATACTGAACATTTGGTTTTTTCCTGGAACCAAATGATTCTGCCCGATACTCAAACAACACAAAACACTAAACCAATATGTTTGTTAATCATCAAAATAATATAATGATCATGAGAATCATTAGAAATATATATTTGTATGTTAAACATGATTTGTCTTAATTAATTTCTAATTATGCCACTAATCATATGTTTAGGCTAACAATCTCCCCTTTTTTGATGATGACAAACATGTTGTGTTGTTTCCTACAAAACAGAGGTTAAATCACATTTAACAATCTCCCCTCTTTTTTTGGATTTTTCTGATTTTGTAACGCCCCGAATTTTTTTTAATTTGATTTTCGGAATTTTCAGAATTTATATTCCAATTTTACCCTTGAGGAATTTCCGGATTTTTGGTTATGGAAATAAATTATTTTCCTTGGGAATAATGTTTTTAGGTCAGCAATACAAGGGGTTTGAGTTTCGTCGGAAACGAGGAGCTGTTTCGGGGTGAAACGGAGTTTTAACGTAGTTGTCTGTAAAACTACGTCGTTTTGGTTTTTTTTTTTTTAAAAAAGGGGCGCGTTGACCAGGCAGGGGGGTTGACCGCGCCTAAGCGGACGACAGGTCGTCCACTAGGGCGGCCAAACCCTAGCCGACCACTTCCTTTCTCTTTTTCTTTTCTTTTTCTTTTCTCCTCCTTTTCTCTTTTCTCTTATTTCTCTTCTTCTCCAAACCCGGCGCCGTTACCACCTTCATCTCCCTTCTCTCGTTCTCTCTCTCTCCCTTCTCCCTCTCTTCCACGAAATCTGCCCTCCCCAATCGATCTCGCTGTGCCTGAAGCATCAATCGCCGCTGCCTTGCCTTCCTTCCTCTTCCAATCCGCGAGCTGCCTCCACCGCTGTTTCCCTCGTCGCGACTGGAGCACGCCCCCGCCGCCGCCGCAGTCGGGAAGGGAAGAAGCCAGAAGCAGGGGTGAGCTTCCTTGCGTCCTCTCTTCCGACTTCTCCTTTATTCTCCCTCTACTCGGTTTTTGATTTTCTTTCCGGCTTTGTGTTGGTTGTTTGTTGTGGGTTTTGTGGTGGCCAGACGGTGGCGGGTCTATGTGGGTGTTGTGGCATTTGTGTTGTTGTTGTTGCATTGTCTCGGTCGGGTGTGCATTGCGGTTGTTGGCTCGGGTGTGGGCGGTGGCGGTGTCGCGTGGGTTTTCCTTGCCGGCAGTGCAGGTGGTGGCCGTTGAATGGGTACAGTGCTGGAGTTGTGTTCGGGCAGAGGTGCTTCACGACTTGGACTTTGGTTGTGCACGGATTCCAGGCAGAGGGGCTTGTTTTTCCAGCTAGGAATTCTTTTACCTCAGTCCGTTATCAATTCCTGCATAATTTGTTGGGTTGTGTTAGTGTTGAATATGGTTTTGGGATTGTGGCAGAGTTGTTGTAATTCGTTCTGGGAGCTTGGGGTGTTTTCCGGCGAGGCTCGGGATTATTCTGGCGAAGACTCGGGTTTTATTTCAGCATTTAACGGTATACTTTGATGTATAATTTGTACATTCATGGCATGTAATAATTAATGTAGGAATAATTGTTGTATCGGAAATAAAGGATGTTTAGTGGAATACCGGGTGTGGGGTTGTGAGTGTGTATAACCGGGAGTTTGCCGACACGGGTAGAACCATAGGCCGGGAATATTTTCACTCGGGTAAAACCCTTAAGTGGAAATTGGTCCGAATCGGGCCTAGGCCCGGTAATGTGATTTTTACAACTGGATTTGATAACCATTGGACTTAAATGGGCTTTAGGCCCGGGGACCCGTTAAGAACATAACGAATGGGCCATAGGCCCGGGGAACTACTTATGGACTTAGTTGGGCTTAAGCCCGGTGAACCTTAGGTCCCGATACTCGGAGTTTAGGGGAGAGAACATCTTTTCGGGCTTAGACCCGGGAATTTCATAATTGGCTAGCTAGGGACGGGTTTAACCCAGTTGAGCACTTAGTGATCATGCATGCACGTTTCAGTTATAATTGTTTTGTAATATTTGTGTGTGTCGGTATTCAGGCACGGGTAATACCTCGGGAGCTGGAGGATCTGTTTTGGGGAAAGCTCCACAGGATAACTGTCGTTGAGGTGACTTTATACGTCTTTTTATGTTTGTATGCATGAGCCTGTTGGATTGGTCTGTTTGAGTTGCAAGCCCTGTTTGCTAACATGCCGTGATCCGTATTGTATGCCTAAGTGTACTATTTGCTTATGAGCATGATATTTGGATTGTTATGGAATATAACATGTGGAGTGATTTTGGGTGTTTTGTGTGATGTGCTGTGGGTCGGAGACCCGGATATTTGATTGAGTTGATTATTCACACAACCCTGTTAGATCACAACTCTTGGCACACATAAACCCATAACTTGTGAATAAAGATAATGTACAGTAGAAGATAGGCTACTGTGTGCTGATGACCGGTTGGTTCGAGCGGGAAGTGATACCCCTCGGGTTTGCATGCGGGATAGCATGTGATATGCGGATTAGCATATGGGTCTGTAATGACCGGTTCTACCTCCCTCCTTCTACCTCCCCCTTTCTACCTCCCTCCTTCTCTCTGTCTCTCTCTCTCTCTCTCTATGGATATGTTGGGGCTTCGTGCCTGGTTTTATTTGGGCTTATGCCTGGTTGTCTCATGAGACGGGACCGAGCTCGACGCACACAGTAGGGGGCCCTGAATGATAAATTATAATAAGAAAACTTAACACACAACAGATGGAGAATAATGAACTGTTTGCTTGAATGTCTTGGCATGTTAGTACTGGTTGTTGTATGTTTGCATACTTGTCTTGTTTCTCTTCTTTCCTTTCGAACTTGTTTCTGCACACCTACATAATTAGATTTATACTGCTCACTGAGTAGGCGACTCACATAATCGCC
>JAKUCV010001195.1:18899-52399 GCA_028386065.3 Turnera subulata | reverse complement strand
GACAATTATATTACCATCGTTAAAATCAAATAACAGGGATCGACATCCCTAACCAGGATACCGGGATAGACATCCCTATCCAAAAACCAAGGATCGACATCCTTGTCACAATTTATTATTATTCCCATTTATTTAGTGTCAAAACGACTCAAGGGCAAATGTCCCAAAATAACCGACATTGGATAAACATCCCAAAAACTAAACAGGACATCGGGATAGACACCCCGAACCAAAACACAACAAATACAACATCCAACCATGCAATAATCATCAAAACATAAAAAACCGAGTAATAAGGCACATATTGAAGGAAATCCATCCTCACCTTAGCCGATTACTCAACTCCGGAAATAATGCGGTCCGACGCCGGCTCCTCGGAAAACTGCCCGATATCCGAACCTCGGGTTGCTGACGACGGCGCATGCACGGAGGCGAGGCGAGGCGCGGGAGTAGCGACAGGAGGGCAAGCGGCTGCTGGCGACTCCGTGGACGGTGGAACGGCGGCGCGGCGACGGCATGAAGCTGAGCAGCGACCGGGTGAAGCAGATCCGCCGGGTCAGCGGCGGGTCAGCGGCGCGTGTGGACGTCTCCGGCAGCGGGAAGCGACGGGGAAGGCAGGGTTCCGGTCGCGACGAGGAGGGGATGACGTCGGTGGCGGCGGTGCGACGAGATAACGGCCGGAACTCCGTCGCGTGCACAGTAAATGGAGGCGCGGGTTGACAGTGAACAGTGACCGGCCATTTTTCCTTTTTTTCCGTTTTTTTCTTCTTTTTCTTCTTTTTTTTCTATTTTTCTTCTATTTTCTTTTCTTTCTTTTTTTTCTTTCATTTTCTTTTCTTCTCTATTTTCTGATTGGTCCGTCTCTTTTTTTCTGATTTTTCTTTCCTTTTTTTTCTTTTTCTTTTTCTTTTCTTCTTTTTTTTTTCTTTTTCTCTCTTTTTTTTCTTTTCTCTCTTTTTCTTTTTCCTCTCCTTTTCTTTTTCTCTCTCTTTTTTTTCTTCTCTTCCTCTCCTCTCCACCGGTTCTCTTCTCCTTAAAAACTGAATTTTTTTACTATTCATCATGTGNTCTTCTTTTTCTTCTTTTTTTTCTATTTTTCTTCTATTTTCTTTTCTTTCTTTTTTTTCTTTCATTTTCTTTTCTTCTCTATTTTCTGATTGGTCCGTCTCTTTTTTTCTGATTTTTCTTTCCTTTTTTTTCTTTTTCTTTTTCTTTTCTTCTTTTTTTTTTCTTTTTCTCTCTTTTTTTTCTTTTCTCTCTTTTTCTTTTTCCTCTCCTTTTCTTTTTCTCTCTCTTTTTTTTCTTCTCTTCCTCTCCTCTCCACCGGTTCTCTTCTCCTTAAAAACTGAATTTTTTTACTATTCATCATGTGAACTCAAATAATGCAAATCCGTCCGTATTATGGGCGAGTCCGATCCGGACCAGAAAATAACCGATACCTCCTTAGTTATTTTTCCGGTGTGATTTTCCGAGAAATTCGGGAACCTGAAAAATACCAACTTAGGTTCGAAAAATCCGCGGGAAAATCACGAGCGCGGGAAAACCCTCGGTTTCGAAAAACGACTCCCGATTTACCTTGAATTAATTACCCAAGATTAATTCAACAGTAAATCACGGTAAAACAATTTCTACAGTCCCGGTAAAAATCCAAAATTTTACCCGGGCTGTTACAGTTTTTTTTGCCTACACTGAACAAAATTCCTGAATCCGCCACTGACTGTTAGCACTGGTGCCGTGGTCAGCTTCTTCTTAAGCTCCTCAAAACTCTGTTGGCACTCTGGGCTCCAAACAAAAGCTTGTTTTTTCCTCAATAGCTTAGTCATGGGACTGGCCAATAAGGAAAAACCTTCTATGAACCTCCGATAATATCCTGCAAGGCCAAAAAAACTCCTGACTTCGGACACATGCTTAGGAGGCTCCCACTCCAACACAGCCTTAACTTTGGCAGGATCAACCTTTATTCCATCCCCGCCTACCACATGTCCGAGGAAGAAAACTTCTCCAAGCCAAAATTCACATTTGCTGAATTTAGCATACAGCTGCTTCTCCCGTAACCTTTGAAGCACTATCCTCAAATGCTCTTCGTGCTCTTCCTTGCTCTTGGAGTAGATGAGGATATCATCGATGAAGACCACAACGAACTTATCCAGGAATTCATTCAATACCAAGTACATCAAGCACATGAATACAGTCGGTGCATTGGTCAAACCGAAATGTACCACAGTGAATTCAAAGTGGCCATACCGTGTGCGAAAAGTGTTAGAAATAGTATTTTGCTAATGCCTCCTTGTCTCATACAGGTTTTGATATTGACAAACCGGACATTGATTCAAAAGACAAACCCGAGGCAAGAAGAAATCACTCCCGAAGCAAAAAGAAATGACTCAAAGAGAAGAAATGTAAAGTGAAGAAGAGCACAAGAATTGAAGCACAAGAAGGTTTAGGAACCTAATTGTAAAAGGTTAACACTCAAATTCTTCTAAGATGTTAGCTCAAATATAATCAATTTTTTCTCATGCATAGCATTCTTTTTATCAATCATAAAAATGGTTTTTGAGCACTAAACATCGATGTTGTGTTTCTAAACATCGATGTTCCTGCCTTCTAAAAGGTTTATCAAAAGCGGCAGTAGCTCAAAACATCGATGTTGGCATCCCAAACATCGATGTTCTCCTGACCAATTGCATTTCAAGATGTTTTTGCAGAAACACTGTTCAACCATCGATGTTCACTGTTCAAACATCGATGTTCACTTTTCAAACATCGATGTTCTACTATCCAAACATCGATGTTCTACTGTTCATTGTTTTAAATTGTTTTGGCAGTGCTCCAAAACATCGATGTTCAAGTTTAAAACATCGATGCTTTAGTGACCGTTGGACCAAAACATCGATGTTTAAGTTTAGAACATCGATGTTTTAGTGACCGTTGGCCCAATAATTCATATTTACTGGCCAAACATCGATGTTCTAGTGCTAAACATCGATGTTGTGCCGTTTTAAGTAGAAACCTTTTGCATCTTTCTATGTAGTTTTGTCTAAAGGTGTTTTGGAATGATTCCCCAATGGTCATATAAGTTTTTAGACATATAAATATAGCATTTACACCTCAGTTTATCTACAATCAACTCTTCATACATAAATCATTCATTGATACACATTCATTCAAGTTTTTATGAGCTAATATCCTTGAGATTTGAGAGAGTTGCCTTATAGTGCTTATCTTGTTACTCATATCCACTCTTTGAGAGAGCTTTTGTTTGAGTGATTTTAAAGTGTTGTTCATACACCTTAAGGGAGGATTGTTCCCTTGTAGTAACTCATAGGAAGAGTGTTTTCTTTCCTTGAGAGAAGTCTTGAAGTGAGGTATCTTCAAGCAAGTAGAGCTTCGTGTGACTCGGGCTCTAGTTTTGTATACGGTTTGTTAAGCTCCCCGAAGCTTAACCTAGATAGTGAAATCTTCGAGAGAGTCTCTCGGAGGACTGGATTCGCCACACAAGTTGTGTGTGTGAACCAGTATAAAATTCGGTGTGTCCTTCATTCTTTCAATTCCGCAATTATTTCCTGCAAGTTTTTGATTTTGTCCATAAAATGCTACTCACCCCCCCTCCCTCTAGCGTAGGGCACCTGTTCTAACAATTGGTAGCGGAGCCTAACTCTCTGAAAAACTTAACCATTTGAGAGAAACTTTCCATGGCTTTTTCAAGTAATTTGTATGCAGGAATCGGTGAAGGACAATCCATTACCCGTCCACCTTTCTTCGATGGCGCCAACTACAAAAATTGGAAGGAGAGGATGAGGATCTTCATCCAAGCCAACAACTTCGCTCTTTGGTTAATAATAAAGAACGGAGATCAAATCCCAACAAAGAAAGTTGGTGAAGCCATCGTGACAAAGACGGAGGTGGAGTACAATGCTGAAGACATCAAGAAAGCTGAAAACAACTCCATGGCAATCAACATACTCTACTGTGCAGTCAACCCTGATGATTACCAAATGATCTCATGCTGCACTACCGCCAAGGAGATGTGGGACATGCTGGAAGTTACCTATGAAGAAACCAACAGCGAGGATGAAGAAACGGCCAACCTATGTCTCATGGCACGAGAGGAAGAGCCGGAAGAGGTAAGTACTTCTCACTCAAGCGAAGATTATACTTTTGAAGAATTGCAAGATGCATTTAATGAGCTTTATGGTAAATACATTTCAGCATCTAGAACTAATAAGGGCTTAAAGAAACAACTTGCAACTCTAGAAAATGATGTGGAGAAAGTGTCAAGTGAAAATGAAAAGCTTAAAGAGGAAAATAAATTTTAAGGAAAGAGGAGTGCTAATAAACCGGAAAGTCCAATTAAGGAATGCTCATCATGTAAGTCATTAAAGGAACAAGTTGAAGAACTTGAAACAAAAACTAGGGAGTGCTTGAAACGCCCCGACCCGTATTTACCGTACACAGTAAACACGTGCCGGAACTATAACAATCCAACCCAACAAAGCCCAGCATACAGTGTGTACAACAGATATCCGGGCTCAACAGCCCAACATAAAAACAACAATAATAACTCAACTGGCCCAATGGCCCAATAATAGTAAAAACAATGCACAGCAGAAGACTTTAATAACTCACAAACACTGTATGCGACATAGATGTAAACTATGGATCCAAGCCCTGTCCAAGGGATAACGCTGCAGCCTGTCTGGAATGCACCAATCCTGTACCAAAAATAACTCATCCTACGGGATGAAAGCCCGCAGGTGAGGGGTGAGTCCGAAATGCTCACCGACGATGGAAAGACAATCAATATGCACACTAAAATTACTCAAGTCAAAAACAGGCAAAAACCGCCAAAATAAATCAAAAGACTCAAATAAAATCCAATTTCCAATTTTACCTTTCCGGGCCCCGTCACGGATAAGCTAGGGTCAGACCTGGTTATCAACACATTCCGGGTGCCAGACCAAATCAGAGAACCCAGCGATCGACATCCCAAAAATACGAACCCAGGGATAGACATCCCAAAAATAATCACCGGATAGACATCCCAAGCATAGACATGCTTATCAAGTAACCCAGGTCATGGCCACCACGAAACAGTCTTAAACCATCGAGTCGTACCACTACTTACCACGTGACAATTATATTACCGTCATTAAAATCAAATCGTAGGGATCGACATCCCTAACCAAAATACCGGGATAGACATCCCATCCAAAATACCAAGGATCGACATCCTTGTCACAATTTATTATTTAATCCATTTAATTTAGTGCCAAAACGACTCAAGGATAAACGTCCAAAAACCGACATCGGATAAACATCCCGACCACAATCAAGACATTGGGATTAACATCCCGAAGCATAACATAGCAAATGCAGCATCCAAAAGTCTAAAACCAACAAACACAACTACCGAGTAATATAGGCACATATTGAAGGAAATCCATCCTCACCTTGGCCGATTACTCAACTCCGGAAACAATGACCGGTCCGACGCCGGCTCCTCGGGAAACTGCCCGATATCCAAACCTATACCACAAGACAATATATACACATAAATGCATATAATCGGTATGCTACGATGCCAATACTGCGAAATATACCCATCCCGATTACATATCTGTTATTATTTCCATTTACCGAAAATATTATTATATCGTATGTATATCCGAATATAATTTCGGTACCATACTTTAATTAAAATTCTTTTCAAAATATTTTCATAAAATAATTATAATTTCCAAAATTATAATCTCCATAATTTTTCCAGAAAATAATAACCTAATTATAATTTTCAGAAAATATTTATATAGTATTTATCTTTTTCTCAATAATATTTCCAACAAAATATATTTACCTTTAATTCCAAAGTACATATATATAAATTCCTCAACCATAATTTTCTAGAGAAAATAGTACATGAATTAAATTTCCAGAATTTATTTTCATGATATTCATATATTTTTCCAAATAATATTAGTTTTCCAAAACATAACTTAATTATTTATCAAAGTATATATCTTTATATTTTTCTCAAAATACCAGAATTAAATTGGCCATAATTTTCTCAAAATAAATATATATTTTTTTCTCAAAATCATATACCAAATTATTAATAAATAAATATATATATAAATTGTTTTTTTAATTAAACGGACTGGGCTGAACCGGACCAGGCCCAGGCTCGCACTGTGCAAGCCCAGCCGGCCCACGCCCAAGCCCAGGCTAACCCAGCCCACTACTCACAGCCCGCGACCCGTTTTCACGAAACGGATCTTTGCAAAACCGGGTCTTACCTCCGGGTTGAGCAGCTGCGACGGCGAGCGCGGGAAGGAAGGGCGAGCACAGCCACGACGTCGGGGCGGCACGAGCGGCGGAAAATCAGCGCTGCAACGCCGGCAGGAAGCGGGAGACGCCGAGGAGCTGGATCCGCCGGGTCTGCGTCGGGTCTAGGCTCCCTGGCGGCGCGTCTCGCGGCGTATGGCGACTGGAACGACGGCTTCATGGTCGCGACGGGACGGCGAGCACGGTGGTGGCGTCGGCGCGTCGAGAGGCAGCGCCGATCTCGTTGGCGTGCACAGTATTCAGAGGGGCTCGGGTGGCGGCACTGTTTACTTCTCTTTTTTTTCTTTTCCTGTATTTTTTTCTATTTTCTTTTTCTTTTCTTTCTATTTTCCATTTTTCCGATTTTGGCTTCTTTTTATTTTTTTTTCTCTTCTTTTTTTTTTCTTATTTCCTTCCTCTCTTCTTCTTTTTTTTTTTCTGATTTCCTTTCTTTTTTTTCTTTTTCTTTTCCTTTTTTTTCTTTTCTTCTTTTCTCTCTTTTTCTTTTTCTCTTCTTCCTCTCCTGGTTTCCTTCTTCCTTTTATAAACGTAAAAACACTGTACAACTTGTGACTCTGTAATAATGCAGCTTGTCTGCATTACAGAGCGAGTCCGGTCCGGACCAGAAAATAACTGATACCCCTTTAGTTATTTTCCGGTGTGATTTTCTGAGAAATTCCGAAACCCGAAAAATACCAACTTAGGCCCGAAAAATCCACGGAAAAATCACGAGCGCAGGAAAACTCTCGGTTTCAAAAAAACGACACCTGATTTACCTTGAATTAACTACCCAAGATTAATTCGACAGTAAATCACGATAAAAAGACTTTTACAGTCCCGGTAAAAATCAAAAATTTTACCCTGGCTGTTACAGTGCTCATCATGTAAGACATTAAAAGAACAAGTTAATGAACTTGAAACAACACTAAATAAATTTAACACCCCTCAAAAGAACTTGAATTCTCTCTTAGGTAATTTGCAATCAACTAAACATGGAGTAGGTTTCAAAAATGAACCTAAGAAGAAGAAAGTTGAAACAAAACCTAGGAAACCTATGTTTCAACCTTAGGAAAACAAGGTTAGTAAAATGCACAAACATAGGCAATATAGTAACTATTATCAACCTAGAAGGATGCACAATCCAAATGTTATTTGTCATTATTGCAATAGAATAGGACATATTGCTCCCGTTTGCTTCACAAGGCATAGGCATTGGGCACAAGATGAAGCTCATTACCATTGTGTCTCTAACACTCAAGGACCCAAGAAGATTTGGGTACCAAAAACCCATTGATTTGTTTTTGTAGGTATGCTTGAAGGCATCAAGTGTACTTTGGTACCTTGATAGCGGACGCTCCAAGCACATGATCAAAGAAGCATCCAAGTTCTTGATTGATTCTTGTAGAAATCCAAGGATAAGTGGTAATGTTGAAAATAATCATCCTTTGGTTAAAATCGTTCTATTCTTTCTAGTATACTTTTAATAGTGCTCTTAATGCTTATTTAATTAATTGGTGCACAATACATATCATTCTTGGGTAATGGTAGAAGAATCTTGAGCATCCTATTTTGCCTTGGTTAAAAAAGAGCTTAGAAGTAAATTAATTTTGCATGAAGTAAATTTTTTGGTAGCAGGTTTGTATCCAAATGTTAAAATCCAAGAGCACAAGATGGCTTCTTTTTCACATCAACCATAGCATGTAGAGCATAATAGATCAAGTTGAGGAACACTAACTTATCGTTGAACATTCATAAAAAGATGACACAATTGCTTAAAGCATAAATATTTTTTTATTATTATTTGTTTTAACGATTGGGTACAGCAGTGACTGAGAAACTATTAGGGACATTAGCAATATTGACCCTAATACTATCATTCCAAGAGAACCACATTCCGCCCGAATTGTTCTGATCATGAAGTTCGAACCGGTTTGCTGGAGGAAAACGAAGCGGGATGACACCGTGATTATCTCCAGGCTGCCACAAGGTCTCTGTGAGCAGAACCATGTTGGGCTTGTACTGGTTCTTCAGATCTCTTAAAGTTCGTGTGAAATCTTGGGAGCGCCTAGTGATTCCTCTGCAGTTCCAAACCAGAAGGCGAGCTTTTGGCCAAGTGGGTGATAAGCCAGTTGTCCACGGAACGCTCTGAGCAGTCATTGAAATTTGGTAATAGCTGCCCTCATTCAGAGTCTGGCAAGAAGGCTCCAGCCTGAACTCCTGAAGTCTGTCAGAGATAAAGAACATGATGGAATTGGACGAGCTATAGAAGGAAGCTCGCAGGGCACTTTGATGCTCCAGGAAGATTGTCTCCTCCATGGGTGTGACAAAGAACCGAGACGAGTAGAGCTCGTCAACGAAAACCAAACGAGGCATCCTCCCAAGCTCGTTCGGCAGTTCCTCTTGTTGCTCATTTATCAGGCTATAGGCTAACCGATTCCTTCTTCCTAAGGAGGCTCCCTCAACAAAGAAGACAGATGATGGAGCAGGCATTTTTGTCTTAATGTGGTTTCAGTACCTCTCTCTCTCTGAATCGTATTTTCTTTAAATGCTTTTGATTATTTACTAAACATTGCTTTGCCTTTTATAGAAATACGATTACCTATTTTTTAAAATCTAGACCCTACCTATTTTTCGATAAACGGTAAAGCAAACCTCTCTCTTCACAAAACTACAAATTGTATACGCTCCTCAAGGCTCCTCTTTTCTGAAAATCTTTACCACTGTCTACATTATTGCTCTTGTCACGTTGCATGCTTTCGGGCAACAAACACTTGTGTTTTCTAGCTCACTTCTCCCATGCATTACTTTTTCACTCTGACTATCTTGGCTCTTCAATAAAGGGATACGAATCCCAAAAGTAGCTTTTTGCTCATGTGGGATTTATGAACAAGTGGTTGCTAATTATTGTCATTAATTCACCGTGCATTATGACGTCATTTTTCGGCTTATACAAATAATGAACATCGTTTTATTAAGGAATATTTGATTTCTATTATTGCTAGAAATTCGTGATTTCACCACTTATAT
This sequence comes from Turnera subulata, assembly GCA_028386065.3. Lineage (NCBI taxonomy): Eukaryota > Viridiplantae > Streptophyta > Magnoliopsida > Malpighiales > Passifloraceae > Turnera > Turnera subulata. The sequence goes on along the minus strand of JAKUCV010001195.1, from coordinate 43,051 downwards.
TCTTTTTTGTTACTAATAACAGGCTTGATTTTATTGGATCTTATACCATTCCTACCATTTATGTTAAAAACAAGCTTGATTAAGAAAAAGGAACTACTTATTTATTCATTCATAAAACATTACAATAGAAGCAATCTATGAAGTCATTTGCTTCTCCAGTTCCTTTACATGTTTGCGGAGATTCTCAACCTGAGAGGAAAGTCCCATACAGGCCGACTCGTTCTGCATCACAGCAGAGGTGATCTTCTTCAGGGCTAAGTTTAGATGCCCAAGTGTCTGTAATGGTGTATTACTGTGAGCAATCCCTTTGCCCTTCGGATCATCAGTATCTTTGGTGACCAGCTTCTTTTGACGCTTGCGAGATATGGCTGTGTCTTCCAAATGACCAGGGACATTCCTCCGCTTGCGGCATTTCTTCGGCTTTTCCTCAACATCGGAACCACCAAAGAGAGGTTCACCAAAAGTATAACTTAACTCCTCCGAATCAGAGGTAGTTCTAATCCTTAGTGGTGAGTCCATGGCTTGTGAAATGCTTTGCCAAGCATGAGGATGGTATTTATAAGCAGAAAGTGATTACGGTAAGGACATATACGAGATTTCGTGTTGAAGAAAGTGGAATACTCGAGAAAGTTGCTGACGTAATCCGTGACGAGACTATCAAAATCCGTAAAGAAAGTATCATTCTTCGGAAATTCGAAATGAACTAAAAATCCCCGACTCTACATTGATCTAATTTGAGTATTTTTATTGTCTTACCTTTACTGACATGAGCGTCCGAGTATTTTCTAAGTCATTTTTTGCAGGTACTCCTCATTTAGGCAAAACGATAGGGGGAATAAGACTTGCCAAGTTAGCTAACATCGATGTTTAGAAACCAAACATCGATGTTTGATGAAGTTCAGCCGGCGCCAACTTGGACCAGAGGCTGAAAACATCGATGTTCAGGGAGTATCGACTCTTTTGCTATCTTTTGATTATGTCTCGTCAATTTAATCTTTAGTTTGCCATTGTTATTCTTTTTACTAATGCCAAAAGGGGGAAGATTAAATAAGAGTATATGTATATGCAACAAGTTAGGGGGAATCACGTTTTGACAAACGTAGGGGAATTAACCTCTTTTTGAATCCATACACTTGACATATACTCTTCTTGGTTTGTCATTATCAAAAAGGGGGAAATTGTTAGAAATAGTATTTTGCTAATGCCTCCTTGTCTCATACAGGTTTTGATATTGACAAACCGGACATTGATTCAAAATGACGACAAACCCGAGGCAAAAAGAAATCACTCCCGAAGCAAAAAGAAATGACTCAAAGAGAAGAAATGTAAAGTGAAGAAGAGCACAAGGATTGAAGCACAAGAAGATTTAGGAACCTAATTGTAAAAGGTTAACACTCAAATTCTTCTAAGATGTTAGCTCAAACATAATCAATTTTTTCTCATGCATAGCATTCTTTTTATCAATCATAAAAATTGTTTTTGAGCACTAAACATCGATGTTGTGTTTCTAAACATCGATGTTCCTGCCTTCTAAAAGGTTTATCAAAAGCGGCAGTAGCTCAAAACATCAATGTTGGCATCCCAAACATCGATGTTCTCCTGACCGATTGCATTTCAAGATGTTTTTGCAAAAACACTGTTCAAACATCGATGTTCACTGTTCAAACATCGATGTTCACTTTTCAAACATCGATGTTCTACTGTTCAAACATCGATGTTCTACTGTTCAAACATCGATGTTCAAAGTTTAAACATTGATGTTCTACTGTTAATTGTTTTAAATTGTTTTGGCAGTGCTCCAAAACATCGATGTTCAAGTTTAAAACATCGATGTTTTAGTGACTGTTGGACCAAAACATCGATGTTTAAGGTTAGAACATCGATGTTTTAGTGACCGTTGGCCCAATAATTCATATTTACTGGCAAACATCGATGTTCTAGTGCTAAACATCGATGTTGTGCCATTTTAAGCAGAAACCTTTTGCATCTTTCTATGTAGTTTTGTCTAAAGGTGTTTTGGAATGATTCCCCAACGGTCATATAAGTTTTTAGACATATAAATAGAGCATTTACACCTCAGTTTATCTACAATCAACTCTTCATACATTAATCATTCATTGATACACATTCATTCAAGTTTTTATGAGCTAATATCCTTGAGATTTGAGAGAGTTGCCTTATAGTGCTTATTTTGTTACTCATATCCACTCTTTGAGAGAGCTTTTGTTTGAGTGATTTTAAAGTGTTGTTCATACACCTTAAGGGAGGATTATTCCCTTGTAGTAACTCATAGGAAGAGTGTTTTCTTTCCTTGAGAGAAGTCTTGAAGTGAGGTATCTTCAAGCAAGTAGAGCTTCGTGTGACTCGGGCTCTAGTTTTGTATACGGTTTGTTAAGCACCCGGAAGCTTAACCTAGATAGTGAAATCTTCGAGAGAGTCTCTCGGAGGACTGGATTAGCCACACAAGTTGTGTGTGTGAACCAGTATAAAATTCGGTGTGTCCTTCATTCTTTCAATTCTGCAATTATTTCCTGCAAGTTTTTGATTTTGTCCATAAAACGCTATTCACCCCCCTCTAGCGTAGGGCAGCTGTAACAAAAAGCTGTCTTCAGTATGTCCTTCTCCGAAATCTTGATCTGGTGATAGCCCGATCGGAGATCAATCTTTGAAAACACCATTGCTCCTTGAAGCTGGTCGAAAAGATCATCAATCCTCGGTAACGGGTACTTGTTCTTGATTGTCACCTTGTTGATCTGGCGATAGTCTACACACATACGCAGACTACCATCCTTCTTCTTCACGAACAAAACTGGTGCACCCCATGGTGAGGTACTAGGTCTGATAAAACCTTTCTCCAGTAGTTCGTCTAGCTGCTTCTTCAGCTCCTGAAGCTCTGTTGGTGCCATCCGGTATGGTGCCATCGAGATAGGTGTAACTCCAGGTACAAGCTCAATGGTGTAATCAACCTCTCTGTCGGGTGGCAAACCTGGTAGAGCATCTGGGAAAACATCAATGAACTCCCTCACAACTGATACATCCTCCGGGGTAGGATCTTGTGTTTCTCCACCTGGAATGTGGGTCAGCAAAGCGTCTGGACCATGTTGCTTCATTCCGTAACCCTGGATAGCAGAGATACTACATGTGGTTGTAGTTCTCCCCACTCCGGACAAAACAATCGACCGTTCTTCGGCGGATGTCAACCTCACTTGCTTAGCTCGGCAATCCACCAAAGCTTCAAACTTCGACAACCAATCCATACCTAGGATTATATCAAATCCTCCCATGTTCATGATAATGAGTCGAGCAAGAAAGGTTTCGTTCTCGAACACTAACGGCACATCCTTACAAACTCTATCTAGCCTCACTATGATGCCTGCGGGTAATCTAACCCTCATCAGTTTTTCTAAGGATATATCTTCACAGTTATGTTGCATAGCATAGGTTTGAGCTATAAAGGAATGTGTAGCTCCAGGATCAATTAATGTGAATGCAACACTACCATGTACTGTAAAGATACCTGCTATAACTTGGGCAGCATCAGGGTCTTCTTCCGCGGTGATGACAAAAGCTCTAGGGACTGCTGTGCTTTGGTTAGCTCCAGATTGGGTCTTTGCGGAAGGATTCCCACGACCACGACCTTGTCCTTGAGCTCTAGATCCACCTAGCACACTAGCCACAGAGTCCTGAACTGTTGGTGCCGGTGCAGAGTTACTGACTGTCCCAAGTTTTGGGCATGCATAACGGTAATGTCCCAACTCATTGCACTCGAAGCATCTGACCGATGATATGGGACGTCGAAAATGGTTATCTCCAGAACTAGTCACTCTGGGTCCACTCCATCCTCTAGTTGTAGCTCCACGGTTGTTAGTCCAACCACGTCCATAGGTCGTCGACTGGTACTGTCCTCGTCCAGCTGCAGGTGCACTAGTGGCAGGTACATATGGCTTCTTGTTCTGACTAAGTGGAACCTGCGGTGCATTTCTCTTCCGGCGATACTCCTGTTGATCACGCTATGTAACTTCAGCCTTCTGAGCATCCCTTACCATGTCCTGATATCCAGCATAATCCTTGCATCCCATGATAGCTCGGATGTCAGGATGTAGACCTCTCCAGAAACGTTGGCATCTGGCTTTGGTTGTTGCTACCAGATCTCCAACATACAGGGACAGACGATCAAATTTCTTCTCATACTCTGTCACGGTCATACCATCCTGGCGCAATTCCAGGAATTTGCACTGCATGCGCTCCTGAAATTCTTCAGTAATGAACTTGTCCATGAACATGGCCGTGAACTCAGCCTATGGCATCACCACTGGTTTCGGCAGGTCTCTTGTGGTAGATTCCCACCATGTTGCTGCTTCTTCACGGAAAAGAGAAGCGGCATAGTTCGCCCACTGGTCAGTTGTGCACTTGATCTTAAGCATGACCCTGGCAATCTGACGTAGCCACTCGTCTGCCTCACGAGGGTCAGTCGCTCCTGAGAAAGGCTCAGCTCCAAGCTCAGATAGCTTGGTAAAAACAGGGTCCTCGACTGGTCCCCCAGCTGTCTGTCGATGAAGGATCTGGGTCATCATGTGCATCATCTACAAGGACATCTGGTATGGCATACCCGGTACCCCATCGTAGACATGTTGCTCTTCCACGTAGGCATGCGGTTGACCGATTGACACTTGGTCCTCTTCCAAGTGCTGTTGGGCGGCATGTTGGTGTCCCTCAGCCGGATCCATCTCGTCCTACCTATATGAAGATGTATGCATGAGTATTATATTTATAACATGTGGAGCAGGATATGCACAAACAACCAAACAGCAACCAAGGACCTACAGCCTGCTCCGCTACCAAAATGAAACGCCCCGATCCGTATTTAACATTATACGCAGTAAACACGTGGGACCATATACTGCTACAGTATCCCTGTCTGTACCTCCACGTATAACTGGCACAGACAGGGAGCAGACCCCAAGCACACTCTCCCCCAGCGCCTAAAATAAAAATTGGTACAGACAGGGAGCAGACCCCAAGCACACTCTCCCCCAGCACCATAAAAATAAGACTACCATCTGGCTGTTCCAACATTTAATTGTGACTTACTAGATGTCTAAGTGTATCCAGTTTTATTATTTCTCCTCCCTCAACTAGTTATTATGATACTATTACCCTACCATTATCTCATTATTCTGAGCAGGCTCACAGCCTCTCCGCTCGTCTGGATAATACAACTTATTCCAACTGTTTTCCCATACTAGTACCCTCGGTACTCTACTCACACAATTTCACAGTCAACAACAACAGTAATAACCTATTAATACCAACATTTCGACATTATCAAGAACACCAACAGTAGCATCAATTCAGCAACATCAACGACAATAAATTCCAATTAAATTCATCTCACAACAACCATTCACAGCCACAAAGAATTATTCAAGCATATAACACACATAATAAACAAACAGCAACTTGGTACTACGGGCAGTATATAAATATTTACTTATCCTCACCTTAGCCGATTTCCTATTCCTGATAGTCCTCGAAGTGTTCCGGCTCAGGCTCCTCAGGGTACTGCTCGTTATCAATTCCTATATCGAACAACAATTTATGCACATATAAGATGATATGCAAATGCTCGACTATTACTGTAAACCGTAAAATAAATACTGTGCTAACTCGGTACTCCCCCGTGTTATTCCCATTATCATCATAATTCACCATTTATTTCAAGTGTCAAAAATAATACCATACTTGTACCCGGATATTATTCCGGTATATTACTTACTTTGATAATACCCTTTCCAAATTATTCCATAAGTATGTACTTTCCAAAATTATTTCTATAAAATGATTATCTTTTTTCCAAAATTATTTCTGTAAGGTTATTTACCAATATATATATATATATATATATATATATATATATATATATATATATATATATATATATATATATATATATATATATATATCTAGAAAATATAATCCCCTATTATTATTATTTTTTTCCAGGATATAATTATGTAATTTTTTTCTAATTTTCGGAATTTATTTATGTGCATATACCCTTTTTAATTATTAAACACATTATTTACTGGTCTGGGCCATGAACAGTGAGCCACTGAAGCCCATGTCCAAAGCCCAGATTTCAGCCCAATCATGTCCAACCCATACCAGCCGCGACCCGTTCGTGACCCGGGTTAGACCCGCCCGTGAACGGGTCATCTCCTTCCTCACACCCACATACCCGTTTACAAAACGGGTTACTCACCAAGACGGCGGCACGACCGGCACCGCGACGAGAGACACGAGTAGGGCGTCGGTGCGGGTAGACGGAGTCGAGGCAACGGCGGCTGGCGCTGAACCGTAGGCGTTGGTGGCCGGTTGTTGTCCCGTCAGATCTGCTTCACGTGAGGATGGAGGCGTGGCGGCGGTCGTCCTTGCGGTTGCAGTGGCGAACGAAGAGAAGTGGCAGGAAGGAGGTGGTGGTCGGGCTCGATAGAGGTGGCGGCTAGCTTTGTCAGGGCGGCGGCGTCGATCTGCAGGTATGGCGAGAAGAGGTGGCGAGGCGACGAAAACGGGTGGTTGTCGGGTATGGGTCTCACGGCGGCGTTGGTTGCTGCGTGTGGCTCCGGCGGCAGCAGGGGAAAAGGAGGAAGCAGGGGAGAGGAGGGGAGGAGCTAGCGAGCGAGGCGTCGATGGTGGCGGTGTGTGGTGGTTCTCGGGTGGTGGCCGGCAGACGCGTGTGGTGGTGACTCAAGTTGTTTCTTTTCTTTTCTGTTTTCTTTTTCTTCTTCTTATTTTTTGTGTTTTGTATAAATTGGAGAAACTAAGCAGAGGCAGTGTAGAGGGCTTACTGGTTTTTTTTACAAAGAGTATGAGGAAAGGGTGGTACTGGGTGATGGGTTGCAGGCAGGGAAAATGTGATGGTGATGGCATGCAGGAGAATGAATTTTTGAGGTGAAACACAGAACGCATCACGGGTGTCACAGGGAAGACAGAGCTTCACATGCTCACAGGAAAAAGGCGGCTGCATAATTTCAATTATGCAGACGTGTCCCTTCTGGACCAGAAAATAACTATAATACCCCCTTGACTTTATTTTTGGTCCGATAATTCGAGGTTAAACCTGACTTTTCTGAAGATTTCTGGACCCAAAAAATTCCAACTTTGGTCCGTAAAATCCGCAGAAAAATTCCGAGCGTGGGGTAGGGATTGGTTTCGGAATCAGATGCATAATTTACCCTGAAATAATTACCCAAGATTATTTTTACATGATAAATTACTGTACAAAGCGTTTACAGTCCGGGTAAAAATATAAATTTTTACCCGGACTGTTACAACATATATTAGTGTTTTTTTATTTAATGAATAATTTCTATTTATTTATTAATGAAAATAATATTTATAGATTATTAAAAGAAATTAGTTATTAAAAATAAGATACAAGAGTTAAAAATGCCAAAATTAGTTTTAGTGGCATTATTTTTATTTTTCTTCCATTTTTTATTGATGCTCACTTGTCAATCAGAAAAGAGACGGTATCTACTCGGTACCTCTATCAAACGTGGCTGAATGCTCGCGAGATCACATCCAGCTCAAGTTTAGGTTGTGTTTGGTTCTGTGACTTGGCCTGAACTTGGAGTCCAGGCCATTTGGCCTGGACTTGGGTCTGGGTTGGACTCAGTCCAGACCACTGTTTGGTTCTGTGATTTCGTGCCTGGCCTGGGCATCAAGTTCACTATTATGATGTTTGGTTGACTGTGATCTGGGATTGGTCTACAAATCAGTTTGGCATATTTACCCTTGGTTTATAGTGCTAAATTTGAAACGCCCCGACCCGTATTTACCGTGCACAGTAAACACGTGCTGGAACTGTGACAACCCAGCCCAACAAGGCCTAGCATACAGTGTATAAAGCATAACCCCGGCTCAACAGCCCAAAGTATAAACAACAATATGGCCCTACGGCCCGACATCAATAACGTCAATAATAATGAAACTGGCCCAATGGCCCAACAACAATAACAATATGCACAGCGGAAGACTTAAACTCACTAACACTGTATGCGACACATGCAATCTATGGATCCAAGCCTGTCCAAGGGAAACGCTGCAGCCTGTCTGGAATGCACCAAGCCTGTACATGAAACAACTCATCCTACGGGATGAAACCCCGCAGGCGAGGGGTGAGTCCGAAGCGCTCACCGACGAAAGATAAACAGTGATATATAATCAACCATAATACTTTCAAAATAAACACAACGATCACAACAATAAACACATACAATCACATCACAAGGATACTGTCATAGCAACTAACACATACTTCACGACAGAGGAAACCAACACGAACAACATAACAGAGGAATCCTACTAAATCATGTCAAAGCCAAGACCAAATGATTACTTATTAACTTTATTACCAATTTTTATCTTTCGGGCCCCGTCACTGGACAAGCTAGGGTCGTACCAGGTTATCAATTAATTCCGGATGCTAGGTCAAAATCCAATCCACATCTCAAAACCCGGATATTTGGTATATCCAAACCACTGGGTATTCGGTATACCCCAACCACAGGCAACAACATGCTAACCAGATATTCGGCATATCTGAGCCACTGCGGATATTCGGCATATCCGAGCCACTGCGGATATTTGGCATATCCGAGCCACTGGGTATTTGGTATACCCTAACCACAGGCAACAAGCCAAACGGATATTCGGTATATCCGAACCACTGGGTATTCGGTATACCCTAACCACAGGCATCAACATGCCAACCAAATCAAGTAACCGATCATAGCATCCCAGAATTAATTTTCAAACCATCGGGTCGTACCACTACTTCCCACATACATCATCATCTCATATCAATTCCAACCTCCAATTTCCAATCTCAATTATCCACAGTCATTAGTTTATTCCAATTATCCAATCACAACACTGTCTACCGTCATCAATCAGAATATCCATATCAGTCAAACAATTATTCAATTTCCTATTAGCTCAAGTTACACAACAGGCCAATCCTTCATCAGTTTCATAACATCAATTACTCACAGTCCAACATCAATCACAACACAGTTTCCAATAAACCAACAACAGTCATATAACGGTTCAATCAAGCAAATCAACATCATAGCAACAACAACAACAATAACCATAGCTGCCAAATACCCAATACAATATCATATTACCAAATATCCATCAACAGTACATATAGCACCAATTATTCACATCGACCAGTTCATCATTATTCTCAACACAGTATCACGAATCCAATATCACAGTCTAAGATCAACAACAACGACAACATCATAGCAGTCAATCAACCAACAGTAATCATCTCAGCAATTCAATCAATCAACAGAGCAAACACAGTATTACGGGCACATATCAAGGGTTATCCATCCTCACCTTGGCCGATTACTCAACCCCGGAAATAGTGACCGGTCCGACGCCGGCTCCTCGGGAAACTGCCCGATATCCAAACCTATACCACAAAATCATATATACACATAAATGCACATAAGAGTATGTCATGATGCCAATTACGAAATGTACCCATCCCGGTTACTCGTCTTTTATTATTATCTTTTACCGAAAATATTTTACCCGTACATATTTCTGAATATAATTTCGGTACCATACTTTAATTAAAACTCTTTCAAAATAATTCCATAAAATAACTACAATTATCCAAAATAATAATTACTATAATTTTCCAGAAAAGTAATAAGTTATTTATAATTTCAGAAAATATTGATAGTATTTATCATTTTCTAAATATATAATAATATTTTCCATCACCAAAATATAATTAACTTTAATTTCCAAAATACATATTTATATACATATAACAAAATCATAATTTTCCAGACGAAATAATATACATATTAAATTTCTAGAAATTATTTTCAAGGTATATACATATATTTTTCCAAATAACAATAGTTTTTCCAAACATAACTTAATTATTTATCAAAGTAAATATATTTATTTTTTTCCTGAAAATTCCAGAATTAAATTAGCCACAATTTACTCAAAATAATTATATAATTTTTTTTTCCAAAATTATAAACTGGATTAATAAATAAATACCTATATATAATTATTATTTCTTTTTTTCCTTTTTTTTAACTGGACTGGGCCATGAATAGTAAGCCCATGCCCAGCCCAGAACAACCCAACAGGTCAGCTTTCGGCCCAGGCGCAGAGGCCCAGACCACACCAGCCCAAACCCAGACCGGCCCGTTCGAAAATAACCAAAACCAACAAGATCCGGGTCAGACCCGGACCCGTAGCTGCTGCTCACCTTGAGCTCGACGGCGGCGCGGCACGGAGTGGCGAGGCAAGGCGACGCAGCGATGAAGCACGGGAGCAGCGGCGGCAGGAGGTGCTCTACTGCTCGAGGTGGCTGCAGGCTGTCGTCGGCGAGGCGCAAAGTGCAGATCCGACGGGTCTGCTCCTCGGGTCTACGGCGGCTAGCGGCGCGTCGGCAGGCGGGGACGGGAGGAGGCGACGGCGTCGAGGTCGCCATGGCCCGGCGAGCACGGGGGTACCGGTGGTGCGTCGAGACTCGGCCGGGAACGCTCCGGCGTGCACAGTGACGGTGGGAGGCCGGGTGACGCACTGTTCCCTTCTGTATTTTTTTTTCTTTCCTTTTTCTTTTCTATTTCTTTGATTTTTCTTCTTCTTTTCTCTATTATTTTTTTTTTTGATTTTCTGCTTCTTCTTCCTCTTTTTTTCTTCTATATATTTTTTTTCTATTTTCTCCTCTCCCTCTCTGCTTTTGATTTTTCTTTCTTTCTTTTTTTTTCTCTCTTTTTTTCTCTTTTTCCTCTCCTTTTCTCTTTTCTCTCTCTTTTTTTTTTTTCTTCTCTTCCTCACCCGGTTCCTTCTCCTCTGTTTTCTTTTATAAACTGTAATTTAACTATTACTCATGTGAAGCTCAAATAATGAATTTTTCGTCTGCATTACGGGCGAGTCCGATCCGGACCAGAAAATAACAGATACCTCCTTAGTTATTTTCCGGTGTGATTTTTCGAGAAATTCCGAAACCGAAAAATGCCAACTTAGTTCCGAAAAAATTCACGGGAAAATCACGAGCGCGGGAAAATCCTCGGTTTCGAAAAACGACTCCCGATTTACCTTGAATTAATTACCCAAGATTAATTCAACAGTAAATCACGGTAAGTAGACTTTTACAAAATTTGTCTAAGTAAAAGTATAATAATAACATTGTAAATGTATAATTTTATTTTTTAATCACAATTACCCAATAAAATTCATTTAATAATGTTATTTTTTTTACATGTACTTTGTAAAATTTTTAAAAGGGTTTTTCCAAAAAATTGGATACGTATTTTTTAGGCATGTACCTTGTAAAAATTTTTAAAAAGATTTTTCCAAAAAAATTGGATTTATATTTTTTTGGCATGTAACTTGTAAAATTTTTTAAAAAAGTTTTTCCAAAAAAATTGGATTTATATTTTTTTGGCATGTACCTTGTAAAATTTTTTTAAGTGGTTTTGCCAAAAAAAAAAGATATAAATAGATGGCCGGACGTAGGAAAAAAATAGAATGTAAAAGTTAAATGAAAGATCACATTACTAATCACGGTCCGACATAAAATTGAAATACCGATTGAAGAGATATGATCCGACATAAAGACAAATAAGAGTTAACACAGTTGACATAAGATGCTACAATAATAGGTGAAATGTACTTGTCCCGACATTACTACAACTAATTACATATTATTGACCCATTTCATAAAGAATGACATTATGATCATACCCAAAATCACTCCAATGAGGAGAGCTTGTAGGTGGGTGCCATCATAATTTTTCCTTTGCGGAATGGGGCCAAAATATTGCTTTGTGTTAGTGCCACCTTGCTCGGAAAATGGTGCTAAAATCGGCTCATTCTCTTCCTTGACGTTTTCACGACTCCATCATCCACGGCCACTTTCACAGATGCCCAATCCTCGTATAAAAAGACATGGAAGAGAGAAGGATGAAGCAAAAGGATATTGCATAAAGAGAATACAGAAAGTTCTCTTTTGAACCTGAATAGGACTATTGCATCTTTTATTGGTACAATTACATTAAAAATTATAAAGGTAGAAGACAAGGATTGTTTACAGAAATTTCTGATAAGCATGAAACCATTTATCAGATATGGTTTGACATCAAAAACTAGTTAATACATAAACATAACTAAATATATTTGTTGATCTCAGGATCCTTTGTTAGAAGCCAGTTCTTGAATGTATCAAAAGGATAGATAAATTAAACTCATAGGCATCTGTAGCCTAAGCTTGATAGCCCGTTACAAAATTCGGATCAGTACAGCCCATTAATGAACCAATTCACAACCCAAATTTGGAAAAAAAGAAAAACGGAAAAAGTAAAGGAACAACAACATATATATCCATTCACTTCCACCCTCTCACGCAAAGCTCATTCTTCCCAGATCATAAAAGGCAAAGGAAAAGATTCGAGGGTAATGTTCAAGATGAATATAAAACATAGCAACAAGATCATAGAAATTCCTATCAGCTTTTATGGCTGCAGTAACATATTCTTAGTTGAAAACACTTGACTACTAGCAGGCAAACAGAACCAAGTTCTGAATATTACAACGCAAACAAAATGCCACAATTTTCCAAGTTCCGAATGCTATAACAGGGTTCAATTAATAAGAGGCAGTGACGTTTTAGAGAGACAACAGATGACCCAAACAATTCAATGAAGGAAAAAAATTGATTGCATCCAAGAATCATTTACCGATTACTGCACTTGCTGTTGTGGGCGAGCTCTCAAACTTTTCGCTTCCTGCAACCAAAAAACCAAAAGGAAATTAAATGATTAAATTTGATTTTGAAGAACTAGAGTTCTAATTGGGGATTATGAAGAACTAAGGTTTTAATTGGGGATTATCGATATCACAGTCACGAAATTGAAGGCGAAGAAGAAAGAATGAAGAAGACGCATGAAGGAAGAAGAAGGACTGAAGACGGCGCTGGTTAGGGTTGGTTCAAGAAGCCGATTTGGGGAAACAGAAGAATGAGAAGAAGAAAAAGGCCATGGATAAAATGGAAGACGAAGACGAAAGTGAGATGAAGACCGGACGGGTTTTTGACAGCGGCGAAGAACGTGCAGAGAGGAAGAAGGGAGAGGAAGAAGAAAACTCAAAAGGTATCGGGTAGAGAGAGAGTGTAGAGAGCTCGAATGTTTTTTTTGTTTTGTACAAAATTGGTTTTATTGGGCGGGGGTATTGTTGGGTTATTGGTAAAAGACCGTGGACATTTTTGTCAAAAGAAAGTGAAGCCCAAGTTCGTGGACTCGAGTCCCACCCCCTACCGAGGGACTCGAAACCGCACCCAATGCCCACCAGCATGGTACTCCAGTCCGTGTCCGTTGCCAAGCCCACTTCATTTTTTGGTAAAAGCTAGGCTTCACACCAAGCCCAAGTCCGCAGCCCGAGTGCACAGAACCAAACGCAGCCTAAGCGCTGAGGGTGTATCTCTCCATATCCACCAGTTGACCAATAGATAAGTCTCGCTTCAAAGTATAACGTTAGAATCACGTCTAGCTGCAGTTAGAGGGAGATTTAGGGTACGATTGATTGTGATATACTACTAATAGAAAAATAGAACAAATTAGATTAGTGAATTTCAATAGAAATTAACATAATACAGCAAGTGATCGAGTTCAATAAAAAATTACATTCTTGTACTTCTCATCCGGTGCTTCAGCATCCTCACCGTCAGGGTGTCCCTATCCCAATGCTGCTCGCAATGATCTCTCAATCCCTTATGGATGATTTTTGCCACCCTTCCCAACCTCCACAGCCGGGTAAAAAGAAAAAAAAAAGTGGGGAGTGCCCTAATTGGAAAGAGCAGAGTTATTTGTGACAATCTAGTAGCTGAGGATCTTAAGTTGCAAAGGAAAATATCTATAATTCAGTCTATGAAAAATTCTCGCAGAAATATCTAAAGACATGTTCTTTTTGCAGGAGAGGAGGTGCAGGATCCTACAGAAGGAAAAGTAGGAATAAAATAATATTATTTATTTATTATTGTTTATACTAATAATTAGAGATATTTGGATACGTTGAGGCATAAGCATTGTGCTATCATTGGCACAACACATTCCACTTTTGTAAAAGGTAACTATCTTGATTTCATATAGGAATTTCTATAGAATTTTTGAAAAATGCTTTTCCCCCATAAGAAAGAAATTACTTTCTTTGAGATCTGATGCTACACCGCTGTTTAATCTTTCCGGGGGGTCAACTCCGTTACATAAGTGGATTCCGAACTTTACTCTAATATTATGACCATAAAGGAGTATTTCTACATAATCCTTTATTTGTTTTGAATTGGTTATTTTATTTATAAAGTATGGATGTTTTTCTTAGTCTAATTATTTCTTGTTATGGATTAGACCAAAAAAAAAACTGAATAGTAGCTGTCACCCGTATCATTGATTATAAAATATGGATTATAAAATTTAGCAAAAACAAAACCAAGAAAAAAATGCAGTGGATGGGTTAGGGGAGTATATAAATATTTTGTGTTAAGCATAAACTCAAAGTAGAAAAAATCAATTGATTATAGGTGTTGCTGTTGTTCGTAATTCTTTGCAGCGAGGCTGGAAAAAACAATCACTGAAAAGCAAGTAAAATAAAAAAATTATTGACTCAAGGAACTCGAAAGAAGAAAGAATAGACAGAATATAAATATAAAGGATCCTAGCTCTTGAATTTGGGAAGTTGTTGGATTGACTTGTCTTGGGAATAATTTGAATTGTTGCAGGGGAAGAAGAGCAAATAAACCAACTTCTAATTCTGCTTCTAGTGGTGTGAATTGCCCCGATATGTAACTGAAGCTAGCTGCTAAAAGGAATTTATCCATCATGACCTCTTGTAGTCATCCCAATACGGATAGAAGATTCAACACAAGAAGCATTCTTTTAATTTTGAAGGGGTTAGGAAGTGAAAAGGGATGAGAAGTTGGTAAAGAATAGGAATTAAACCCATGAGTGCATCTGTTTTTTTCATCCTCACATTGATAACCTAATCAAAAACTGATTTAATTTAAAACTGTAGGACATAAGAAGTAATATTTTGTTATAAAATTGGGAGAGATTTTCACTATTTGATGGAATAATACAAACTTGATCAAACTTGATCAAGGTAATAATACAACTTTGGTAATAATAATACACTTTTGATAATAATATGTAGAAGAGAATAATAAATTTAGATGGAGGGAGATTGGAAGAGAAGTGTATGGAATGAGAAGAGAGTGAAGTTTATGGTGGGTTGTAAGTGTATGAAAGTGAAGGAATGAAGGGGTATTTATAGTTGGAAATGGGAGGATAAAAACAAATAAGTATGATTAATTTAAAAGGATAAAATCAAAGGGATGTTAGGTAAAGGAAGATGATATTAGGATTAGGACAAATGGAATTATGGAGGGTAATTAGCCAAAGAGATAATTCCAAGTAGAAGTTTGGTGTATGGGTAAAGTATTTACCGGGGGTAAATTCGGGTATGGTAAAAATGAGTTTTACTGGATGGTAACAATGACATTCACCATAATTTATTTATAACACTCCCCCTTGAATGTCATTGCACCTTAGATAGAATACGCTTAGGAAGTACTGCCTCGTTAAAAACCTTACCAAGAAAAACCCAGTGGGACAAAAACTTGGTGAAGGAAAAAAGAGTGCAGTGCGTATTCTACTCCCCCTGATTTTGGCATCCCTTGATATCTCGAATCCTCCATAAACCAATCCTCTTCATCAATTCTTCAAAAGTTGTAGTAGGAACTGATTTTGTAAATAAATCTGCCAGATGTCACTTGAATGATTCTTGATGTATCCTCCCTTCAATTGGGCAATGCAGCTAGCATTATCTTCATAAATCGTCGTTGGAACATCTTCCTCGCTAACTAATCCATATGAATCTTGACTATGCTGCATCATCGATCTTAGCCAAGCACATTCTCGGCTAACTTCATGTATGAACACAATTTCTCCATTATTTGAAGAGGCAACAACGATACTTTGTTTTCTGGTCACAATGATACTTGATGTATCTGCCTGTGCTTTATGTGGATCAAATAAAAGACCTACATCTGCAAAACCAACTAGATGCACCTTGGCCTCACAAGGTTAAAATAATTCCATATACCAAGATAATAGAATATGTATTTATATATTATATTCCAATATAAATACGTTAGAGCAAAATTATATTTTGCAAATAAATTTATAGCAAAAGCTTCAGGCTTTATGTTACTAGCAAGATAAATTGCACTTAGATAGGGTACTTCAGGACCAATCTAATTCTTTATGAGATTTTTCATCATAGCACGGCATTTGGAAGCTCCTCCAGGAATTTCAATAATATTTAAATTACAAAAACACATATGAATTATCAACATAAGAAAAAATAAATTCATGTATGTACTTTATACTATGCACACTCAAATTGGTTTAAACCATCAATTTAACTTAATTTTGTATATTCCCGGGAATTAGTTGCTTCAAGCAACTTGAATCTTTCAGGGATTCTCTTATATACGTCATGATATATGGATCCATAGAAATATAGGCTGTAAGGGCATCTATTAGATGCGTTTCTAATTTTTTCATATTATGCCAGACTTATCAAAAATAATTGCATCCACCACAAGGGAGTATATCTCCTCATAATTAATATCAAGTCGTTTGGGTAAAACCTTGTGCGATAAGCCGTGCTTTGAATTTCTCTATTATGATTTCCTTTTTGCACTAATACCCATTTTTCAATCGACTGGTTCTACACCATCTGGTGTACGGACTACAGGTCCGGAAAATATCTTGCTTCACTTGCGAGTCTAACACAGCCTTAATCATGTTTCTCAGTTTGACCAATCATTCTATGCCAACATTGACCACTAGATGTAGGTTCATGATCCTCATTTTATTTAGCGCTATATTATAAATAAAATAAGTATTCCGTCGACGGTTATTTCAACGTCGGTTCCATCTTATTCCTGACACTATAATCGAGATCTCATCATAATTATTTATTTCAGGTACCTGAGTTGCTTCTAGGACTTTATCAATTGTGTCAGAAAAACCTCTTCTGGAGGATATTTAATATGAACCTCTACTGGAGGCCATCTTTTCTAACTGGGGCCATCTTATATCTTTTGCTCCATTCTCTCTATCGAGAATTTTGTTTTCTTTTAGAACCGAGTATATTTTACGCTTCTTGCGTACTTTAGATTCATTTGCATACTATACTTGTTCTTCTGGAACATTAATTTGATCAGGAGCACTTGCAGCTGGTATATAAGATTTGGTCACTTTATGTGTCTGGCAATTGCATATAAATTTTCTTGCAAATGAATCATCTTTTGAACTTCAGGTTCACACTAATTTTTTTGAGGATCAAAACTAGATATTGATATGTATTTCAATAAACTCTTGATCCAGCAGCTTATTTCCTCCCCCTTATGTTAGGTAAACTCTTTCATCTAATTAATAATCAACATGTGAAGGCCCTCTCCCCGAGGGACCCACCATAATCAGGTATTGTTACATCACATCCCTCAGCCCACACCTCTTGGGTTTAATCCTTTACCATGCTGCAGCACTAGGGATTCGAACTCGGGACGTGATGCTTTTTATCCCCCTCAAGGAGAGCACCTTCACCAATTCATATGCAAACTGTAACGCCCCGGTTTTTCGTTTATTGATTTATAAAAAAAATTTCGGTAATGGAAATAAAATTAATTTATTTTCCATTGGATTTATTAATTTTAAACGGTAATGTGTCGTTTCCGAGCTTTGTCGGACCTAAAACGCGTTTTGGGACAAAACACGACTTTTGTCGTAGTTTTAGTCCAAACTACGTCGTTTTGAGTGTGTGGAAAAAAAAATATATGGTGAAGAGTCAACCTGGGCAGGTTGACCAAGCCGGGCCAAACGACACGTCGTTCGGCCGGCTAGGTCAGGCCCAGGCGCCTCTTCTTCCTTCTCCCTCGTTCTTCTTTTCTTCTTTACATTTCTTTTTCCCGTTTCTTCTCCACCCAGCCGTCACCCCCAACGGCTTTGTCTCCCACATTCTGCCTTCAATCATGCCATCAACGGCATGATCCCCACCACCTCATCCTTGTTCCTTTCCAAGTTCTTCTTCTTCCTCTTAATCTCTTTTCGATTTCGTACCGAACCACCTCCCCTGCCTCTTCCTCTCGCCGACACCCACACTACCTCTTCTCCCTCTCTCGTCGGCGAACACCTCTTCTTCCTCACACAAAACCGTCGCCGCCTTGTCCTCTTCGGATTGTCTTTCTCACAAACAACCGAGGAGCCACCACCGTCATCGAAGGTCAGGGCTGCTGCTCGTGGTTGCAATCGGAGACAAGGGCTTGGGAGGCCGGTGCAGGACGAATGCGACCCGACTCATGCTCGAACGCGACGAGGAGCCACCATTGTCGTTGTCTACTTTGCTGGGTATGCTCCGCGGCTTGACGAGGAGGCCTATGCGTGGAGTCGCCGCCTCTGTGCGCGCGGGCTGGAGGGACGACGTGACTGAATCTTCACTACCATCGTGAATGGGTAAACTGCCTTGCTACCCTCCTCCTGTCCTTTCCTCTTCTCCTTTATTCTTCTTGTTTCCCGAGTTGTTGCCTAAACGGGTTGTTGCTGTGTTTTGGCTGTGGGTGTTCTGGTGGGTTTTTGGTGGCGGGCCTGCGGTGGTTGGTTGCGTGGGTGTTCTTGTTGTTCGGGCAGTGTGGATTCATTCTAGGTTTCCAGTGTGTGCAATTGATCTGGGCAGAATCGATTTTGGGCAATGGGTTTTCCGGTAAGGATCCGATGCCTTAATTTGTTGCTCAAATCGTTTTGATGCTTGGTAATTGTTGTTTGGTTGATTTGAGTGTCGATTGGTGATGTTCCGGGTTGGCAGTTGCTGGTGGGATGTCCTTGGTCACTCGGGTTCCAAATTCTGGCGAGGTTGACCGGAATCTGGCGAGCGCGTACTGTTCCGGCGAGGGCTCGGGAATTTTCCGGCTAAGGCTCGGGTTCTGTCCGACGGACAGTACTTTCCTTTTACGACTTTTAAACGGTATTTGTTCTCGTTTTGTCTCGGTTTTGCCTTGTATGTAAATATTGAATTCTTTTATGAATATACACTTTTGAATATCGAGTGAAGTAGTGGATTACCGAGAGCGGAGAGAAAGAATGTGTGGCCGGGAAGTTTTACCGACACGTAGAGAATTTAGGCCGATTAACCTTGGGCTCGGGATGGCTTTAGGACGGTTTTAGGAAAAACCGAGCCCAAGCCCAAATAACCTCATTTCAAAGTTTAGAATGTTTCATGGATTTAAGATATGGACTTAAGGCCTAAACGCAGATAATTAATTTACAGACATTAAGAACGGGCTCGAAGCCCAATTTTTCATGATCGGTTAATATGAACGTAGTGAAGTGGGCCCTCGGCCCGAGATTCTTATTTAAGGAGTTAGTGGGCTTTAGGCCCGGGAATTGTTTATGGATTTAGACCGGTGTGTAAGTTTCCCTAGGCTATATGACATTCATATAAAAGCAAAAAGATGCAGCGGAAGACAAGGGAAACAACCAAGAACACATGTGAAGCTAGTAAACCGTATAACAATTTTTACTTACTTGTAGTGTTAGGATCTTTCACCTAAGCCGGAAACCGAACCAGCAAGAGCGAGACAACGGCCTAGCTCCTCTACGGTATCCACACGAACCGTGATGGCTTGGAATCGTCCCACGAAGCAAGCCTCGAGCTCCCCGGACTGAAGTGCTAGCAACAAAATCGGGGCTGTGTGTGAGGTGTGTTTTGGCTCTTCCTTTCTTTCACAAAGAAGAAGAGAGGTTGGTGTATGTGAGTGGACTGAAAAACAAGCACAAGGCAGGAGAAGGGAGCAGCAAAAACGTTTTTCCAAAAGCCAAGCCAAGAGGTGAATGATCTGATCATTCAAAACCAAGTGGAGACACAAGATAGTGCAAGTAATGGCCTACCACCTTTGGCCCATAACCCACTAAATCATGTCTTAGACAAGATAATGCTGCTCCCATTTTTCTTTCCAGCACAATATGTTAGAACCTATGTCTTCATGGTTCATTCATTACAAGGTTTTGATAATTGACAAACCAGTTCCAGGTCATGACAAAGATGAAGCAAAAAGAAATGAAGTCAAACCAATCCTCAAGCAAAAGAAACCATTCAAGAGCAAAGGATCAAAGTGAATGAGCACAAGAATTGAAGAGCCAAGAATGAAGAGTTAGATTCATAAATTGTACAAGGTATAACACTCAACTCTTCTAGGACATTGGCTCAAAATAAGATGAATTTTGCTCATGCATAACATAACATATTTCCAAAGCATACAAACATCGATGTTGGTTTAGGGAACATCGATGTTGTAAATGAACACATCGATGTTCCCCAGACAAACATCGATGTTCTAGTGACCGTTGGTTTTAAAATTAGGCATAACATCGATGTTCCCATTTGAAACATCGATGTTTCTTTCCAGTCACTTTAAAAAGATTTTTGCCGAGCCAAAATAACATCGATGTTATGATATAAACATCGATGTTCTTGATTTCAAGCATTTTTTTTCAAAAGTCGGCAGTAGGCTCAAAACATCGATGTTGGATTCTCAAACATCGATGTTCTCATGACCGTTGCACTTAAAAATGGTCTACCCTAGCAAAACATCGATGTTGTGATTGTAGACATCGATGTTCTTCATATTGTTTTTCAATTCTCCTTGGCAGAAAGTTTGCTACATCGATGTAGCCATTTACTACATCGATGTAGCTAAAAATTTGTCTTCAATTCTACTTGGCAGAACCATCTGAACATCGATGTTCAGCAAGGAAACATCGATGTAGCACTGCTAAACATCGATGTTCCACTTGATGAACATCGATGGTCACACATAAGCACCACTCCTTTTTTGTTGGCAGTAAGTTTGCTACATCGATGTAGCCATTTACTACATCGATGTAGTAGTATCCGTTGGACTCAATTATTTGAATCTAACTGCCAAACATCGATGTTCTATGCCTAAACATCGATGTTTTGACACCTTTTGCAGACAACCTTTTCAGCCTTTACACAATCTTGTCTAAAGGTGGTTTGGAATTGATTCCCAACGACTATATGAGTTTTCAGAGCTATAAATAGAGCATTTTTGGCTATGTTTCAAAGCCAATCAACTCTCTACTTACATGCATTCAATTCATACATTCATCAAATCTTAATTGAGCCAATATCCTATAGAGGATTTGAGAGTTGCCTTTGAGAGCTTCACTTGTATACTCATATCTGCTCTTTGAGAGAGTTCTTGTTTGAGTGATTGAATTGTATACTCATACACTTTGAGGGAGGTTAGTTCCCTTGGTTAGATTCATAAGAAGAGGGGTATATCTTCTTGTGTGAGAAGTCTTGAAGTGAGGTATCTTCAAGCAAGAGAGCTGAAGTTCATGTGACTTGAACTTTCAGGGTTTAGGATTCTTGTGACTAGAATTCCTAGGTTGTAACGGTTTGTTAAGCACCCGTAAGCTTAACGCTAGGATTCTTGTGATTAGAATTCCTAGGTTGTAACGGTTTGTTAAGCACCCGTAAGCTTAACACTAGATAGTGAAATCTTCAAGTGAGACTTGAAGGGCTGGATTAGCCACACTAGTAGAGTGTGTGTGAACCAGGATAAATCTTTGTGTCCTTAAATCTTTTTAATTCCGCACTTATTTCCTGCGTATTTCGTTTTTATTCGATTATCGCTATTCACCCCCCCTCTAGCGAAGGGCTATTGTATCTAACACAATACACACAACATTCCACTCATACCAGATCAATAATTATTGATCCAAAACCGGCCCTGGTTCAACCATGGTCCAACCACACCCGGTCCAACCATGGTCCAACCACGGTTCGACCATCTGCTCGAATCATCGGTTCTATGTGTGTGACCCTGTAGGCACTTGTAACATCCGGCAATAATTGTAAAATCTCATTTTACAATTATAAGCAAAGAGCGGCGTCTAGCAACACATCATTGCTACCCGAACGACAAGATCAATTACTGATTCTCAATGCCTCGGAACATGTCACCGTCCTATCGTCCCATTATCAAGATTAGACCGAGACATGGAAACGTCAATCTCGTATATGTCTAATCTTAGTTTCTTGATCCCCGAGTTAACTGTATAAAACGGATACCCGTGATATCACCATATCACCCAATCCGAGCATGGCCATGCATTTAACAGTTCAACTCTATCAAGAAACCTACTCGATAACATACCCGTTATATGGGTCGGACGAATCCCCTCTGGATCAAACAAAACCCGCTACATATTACATCGTATACCCAACGGTTACCCTTATGTCCACCCAGTTACGGATGACTAGGAATAACATCAAAGTACATGACTCATATGTTGAGTACCTTGATGATCACAGGTCAAAGGACAATACATCTATAAGTAACGCTATCGACATACATATAACGTTCCATGTAGCGTTCTTATGTGGGTCAGTCCGGTCCACAAGTTCTCCAACTTGTACCCGTATGTAGAATTCATATCATATATGCAATTCTCAACATACACTAGTCTTAGTTTATTATTACAACCCATCCGTAATAATAACCGACTAGGGACATTTAAGAATATATATCAAATATACATACTAGGGTTATATATATATGTGCAAGCAATTATCAAATAATCATATATATTGGAATAACCTTATGTTTATATACATGACAACAATCATCCATAGATTGGCTTTTGGGCACATATCTAACAATCTCCCACTTGCACTAAAGCCAATCGTACATATATCTAATACCTATGGATGCGCAATGACCATCATGCTTCTTCTGCGTGAGCGGCTTTGTCAACGGGTCTGCCACATTGTTCTCTGAAGGAACTCTGCACAGCCTGACATCGCCTC
The DNA here is from genome assembly GCA_028386065.3 of Turnera subulata. Lineage (NCBI taxonomy): Eukaryota > Viridiplantae > Streptophyta > Magnoliopsida > Malpighiales > Passifloraceae > Turnera > Turnera subulata. The sequence goes on along the minus strand of JAKUCV010001195.1, from coordinate 20,056 downwards.
TCTCTATGATCTCTCGAATAAGATGATAGCGTCGGAGAATGTGTTTGGATCTCTGGTGGTATCTAGGCTCTTGAGCTTGTGCGATTGTCCCATTGTTATCACAATAGAGATCAATCGGACTCTCAATACTAGGAACCACCCCAAGCTCAGTTACGAACTTCTTGATCCAAACGGCCTCCTTTACCGCATCTGAGGCAGCAATATACTCAGCCTCGGTTGTAGAATCAGCGACTGTCTCTTGCTTAGAACTCTTCCAGCTCACAGCACCACCTCCAAGACAAAACACATATCCCGATTGCGATCTATAGTCATCCTTGTCGGTTTGGAAGCTAGCATCGGTGTAACCCTTTACAACGAGCTCATCAACGCCTCCATAGACCAAGAATGCATCCTTACTTCTTCTCAAGTACTTAAGGATGTTCTTAACCGCTGTCCAGTGACTCTCACCGGGATCAGATTGGTACCTGCTCGTGACGCTCAGAGCATAAGCGACATCAGGTCGAGTACATAACATGGCGTACATGATAGATCCTATTGCCGAAGCATAAGGGATCTGACTCATCCGCTCTCTCTCACTTGATGTACTAGGACATTGACTCTTTGAGAGAGAGACGCCATGTGACATGGGTAAGAATCCCTTCTTGGAGTTCTCCATGCTAAACCTCTTTAGCACCTTGTCAATATACGTACTCTGACTTAGCCCGAGAAGCCTCTTGGATCTATCTCTATAGATCTTTATGCCCAACACATAGGCAGCTTCTCCTAAGTCCTTCATTGAGAAGTTCTTTCCTAACCAAGCCTTAACAGACTGTAGTGTCGGAATATCATTCCCAATGAGCAGAATGTCGTCAACATATAACAACAAGAAAACTGTGCTCCCACTAACCTTCTTGTAAACACATGGTTCATCTTCATTTTTGATGAAACCAAACTCTTTGATTACACCATTAAATCGAAGATTCCAACTCCTTGAAGCTTGCTTAAGTCCATAAATGGACCTTTGCAACTTGCATACCATATTGGCATTTTTTGGATCGACAAAACCCTCAGGCTGTGTCATGTACACATCCTCTAAGAGATTTCCGTTAAGGAAAGCGGTTTTGACATCCATTTGCCATATCTCATAGTCATGGTATGCAGCTATAGCCAACAGAATC
>JAKUCV010001195.1:5086-18886 GCA_028386065.3 Turnera subulata | reverse complement strand
CTTAAGTCCATAAATGGACCTTTGCAACTTGCATACCATATTGGCATTTTTTGGATCGACAAAACCCTCAGGCTGTGTCATGTACACATCCTCTAAGAGATTTCCGTTAAGGAAAGCGGTTTTGACATCCATTTGCCATATCTCATAGTCATGGTATGCAGCTATAGCCAACAGAATCCGGATGGATTTAACCATAGCAACCGGTGAGAAGGTTTCATCATAGTCAATACCATGAACTTGTTTGAAACCTTTTGCCACCAATCGCCCTTTATAGGTAATCACATTACCATCCATGTCGGTCTTTCTCTTAAAGACCCATTTGCACCTTATGGGTTTTACCCCTTCGGGTGGCTCGACCAAGGTCCATACCTTGTTCTCATACATGGATTCCATTTCCGAATTCATGGCTTCTAGCCACTTCTGGGAGTCTGAACCCGTAACGGCCTGCTGATAGGTAGTGGGCTCATCCTCATCTATGAGCATCACATCACCGGTATGAGTCACGAGAAATCCGTATCTCTCGGGCTCATGTCGAATCCTATCCGACCTACGTGGTCCATGTGTTACAGGAACAGGATTCTCATCCACAACAATTTGTGGTTCCTGTCCTTGTTCCATCTCAGTCTCTAGATCTCGAACTTCTTCGAGTTCTAGTTGCCTCCCACTGATTCCTCTAGAAATAAACTCTTTTTCTAGAAAAATCGCAGTACGAGCAACAAACACTTTGTTGTCGGTGGGAGTATAGAAGTAATACCCTTTAGTTTCCTTAGGATAACCTACAAATAGGCACTTCTCGGATTTGGGGCCGAGTTTATCCGAAGCTTCACGTCTTACGTAAGCCTCACAGCCCCAAATCCTCCTAAAAGACAAACTGGGACGCTTCCAGTCCATATCTCATATGGTGTCTTTTCGACCGATTTAGATGGAACATTGTTTAGTGTATAAGCAGCAGTCAACAATGCATGTCCCCAAAAGGATAAAGGAAGGTTAGCTTGACTCATCATTGAACGAACCATGTCCAACAAGGTTCTGTTCCTCCTTTCGGATACACCATTCCATTGTGGCGTACCCGGTGGAGTAAGTTGTGATACTATACCACAACCCTTTAGATGATCAAGAAATTCTTGACTCAAGTATTCACCACCTCGATCTGATCGAAGCATCTTAATACTTTTACCGAGTTGATTTTGTACTTCATTCTTGAATTCTTTGAACTTTTCAAAGGATTCGGATTTGTGTCTCATTAGATACACATATCCATATCTACTGAAATCATCAGTAAATGTAATGAAGTACTGAAAACCGCCCCTAGCCTGTGTCGACATTGGTCCGCATACATCGGTATGTATGAGACCTAGCAATTCCGAAGCCCTTTCACCTTTACCGGTAAAAGGAGCCTTCGTCATTTTGCCTAACAAACAAGATTCACACCTCTCAAATGATTCGAAATCAAATGAGTTTAATAGTCCATCTTTATGGAGCTTAGCAATGCGATTCTCGTTTATATGGCCTAGTCGACAATGCCAAAGATACGTTTCGTTAGAATCGTTCAACCTAACCTTCTTGGTACTAACGTTATAGATCGGCATCTCAAGGTTTAGAACATACAATCCATTGCTTAAATTTGCACCACCATAATATACATCATTGAAATAAATTGAACAACATTTGTTCTTTATTACAAATGAAAATCCTTTCTTGTCCAAACAAGATACAGAAATCAAATTTCTGCTAATGGAAGGTACAAAATAACAATTTTCTAGTTCCAAAACCAAGCCACTAGGCAAAGATAGACAATAAGTTCCTACGGCTAACGCAGCAACCCTTGCTCCATTCCCGACACGTAGGTCTATCTCCCCTTTCACCAATCTTCTACTCCTTCTTAGTTCCTGCACATTTACACAAATGTGAGAACCACATCCGGTATCTAATACCCATGATGCAGAAGTAGAAATATTAGCTTCTATAACGAATATACCTGAAGTAGAAGTCTCACTTCCCTTCTTGTTCCTCTTTACCTCTTCTAGGTAAACTGGGCAGTTGCATCTCCAATGGCCCGGTTTGTTGCAATGGAAACAATGTCCATCCTTAGCAACTCCACCCTTGGGTTTAAGCTTGTGATCACAAGAAGAAGCACTTGCACCAAACTTTTTGGCACTCTTCTTCTTCTTGTCGAACTTTGCTTTACCCTTTCCTTTGCCTTTGCCAATCATCAATATGTTGGACTTACTTGCCTTCATTTGTTGCTCAACTGTTCCCAACATATTGAGCAACTCGGACAAGGATTTGTCAAGATGGTTCATGTTGAAGTTCATGACAAATTGGCCGTAGCTGTCCGGCAACGATTGCAGGATTAAGTCTACAGCCATCTCCTTTGGCAAAGGAAATCCGAGACCCTCAAGGCTCTCAATGAATCCGATCATTTTCAGCACATGAGGTCTCACGGGTGATGATTCGGCCATCCTGCATTGGAATAAGGCTTTAGAGGTCTCATACCTCTCATGCCTAGCTTGCTCTTGAAAGAGCATCTTAAGGTGTTCGATCATATCGAACGCCCCCATTTTCTCGTGTTGCTTCTGAAGCCCCGAGTCCATGGTTACCAGCATCAAACATGCTACATCCAATGCATCATCGAGATGTTTCTTATAAGCATCCCGTTCTGCCCTGGGAGCAGAAGGCGCCGGTTCACTCGGAACAGGCCCTTCAAGGACATACAGCTTCTTTTCTTGTTTGAGGACAATCCTCAAATTGCGATACCAAGATAGGAAGTTATTCCCATTCAACTTGTCCTTCTCAAGGACAGATCGCAATGATAGTGTACCTGTGTTTTGTGCCATGGTAATTCTACAACAAAGATGAACTCACACAAATAAGAGTCATGCATACATAAATCATTTAACAAGGAATTTAATTAAATGATGCTCCTACTAAGAATCAATAAAATGATAACAAGTAGGCCAAGATCCACATTTCACTACAACATAAGTCAGCTAGGGCTGATCACCTACATCATAGCTATTTAGGTAGACAACTCTTGTCAATTGCATCTCTATGCAACTCTTGGATAGTTGAGTGAACAACACCTTGTCCAAGTCTATCTAATAGACATTCCTCAACCCTTGCCTCTAGGTTCTTAATCCTATTAAGGTAACCTAGTTAAGTCCACACCCACAACAAGCAATTGGGATATTACAATTATCCTCTCGAACCTTGCTAGGATAAACATAGGCACCTTGCTAGGGCAAAACCTACCTAGTGTTGATCTAAGCAATGATTAGTGCTCATCATAGAAGGCAACTAAGAACCTAATATTTCATCAACATATGTTCATACATCTCATGCATATTATCATTTAATCATACATTTATGTTAAGCAAATTTGGAAAACAAAAATGCAAGTGAACATCGATGTTTACACAAGAACATCGATGTTGTGACAAGTAAACATCGATGTTTAAACTTCAACATCGATGTTGTGAAAGTCTAACTTTCCCAACATATTGGCAGTAGCTCAAAAACATCGATGTTTAAACTCCAACATCGATGTTTTGAGTGCTTGAACTCCAAACCATTTGGCAGAGTCTCAAAAACATCGATGTTGGACATTACAACATCGATGTTTTGAGTATCCTGAAAGTTCAAAATTTGGCAGTAGCATAATAACATCGATGTTGGATTAGAACATCGATGTTTGAACTTCTTGAACCCCATAACATTGATGTTTAAACACAAACATCGATGTTATTTGAGTTCTGGAAATTCATTCAGTTTGGCCGAGGTCAAATAACATCGATGTTGTCACTTACAACATCGATGTTGTTGTGCACCTGCATGAGAAACTCGATGTTTTGTCACACAACATCGATGTTATGAAGATTCTGTCGATTCTAGCTTCATCTAAACATCGATGTTGGTGACACAACATCGATGTTATGAAGGTTCGGCCAATCCTCAAGCCATGCCAACATCGATGTTGGTCACACCAACATCGATGTTTTGGCCAAACATCCCTTGAACGACAATCGTTCAAAACACAAACCGACACTCGGTTTTCCGTAATCGAACTCTTCGATCTACTACCATAAACTCCTTAATTGATATCTCATACCAATCAAGTGCTTCTTGTCAAAACACTTTTGACAAATCAACATGTATGTCTCATATACACAATTGAACACAATATGGCATAATCATGCTTTATTACATAAAACATATCATGCATATTTACTCAAAACATACCAAACATATGCACATATTTGCATGGCAAATCATGTATACCAAAACAAAACTTAGCATATCATTTGATGACCATAAAACACATCATGTTCATAAACACTTAGCATATCACATATACAAGTTGATTCCTACACATGCTTAGATGATCATATCACATATGCATCATTTACACGGTTTAAAAGCGTCACAAGTGGCTCCGCTACCACTGTAAGTTTCCCTAGGCTATATGACATTCATATAAAAGCAAAAAGAAGTAGCGGAAGACAAGGGAAACAACCAAGAACACATGTGAAGTTAGTAAACCGTATAACAATTTTTACTTACTTGTAGTGTTAGGATCTTTCACCTAAGCCGGAAACCGAACCAGCAAGAGCGAGACAACGGCCTAGCTCCTCTACGGTATCCACACAAACCGTGATGGCTTGGAATCGTCCCACGAAGCAAGCCTCGAGCTCCCCGGACTGAAGTGCTAGCAACAAAACCGGGGCTGTGTGTGAGGTGTGTTTTGGCTCTTCCTTTCTTTCACAAAGAAGAAGAGAGGTTGGTGTATGTGAGTGGACTGAAAAACAAGCACAAGGCAGGAGAAGGGAGCAGCAAAAACGTTTTTCCAAAAGCCAAGCCAAGAGGTGAATGATCTGATCATTCAAAACCAAGTGGAGACACAAGATAGTGCAAGTAATGGCCTACCACCTTTGGCCCATAACCCACTAAATCATGTCTTAGACAAGATAATGCTGCTCCCATCTTTCTTTCCAGCACAATACACACAACATTCCACTCATACCAGATCAATAATTATTGATCCAAAACCGGCCCTGGTTCAACCATGGTCCAACCACACCCGGTCCAACCATGGTCCAACTACGGTTCGACCATCTGCTCGAATCATCGGTTCTATGTGTGTGACCCTGTAGGCACTTGTAACATCCGGCAATAATTGTAAAATCTCATTTTACAATTATAAGCAAAGAGCGGCGTCTAGCAACACATCATTGCTACCCGAACGACAAGATCAATTACTGATTCTCAATGCCTCGGAACATGTCACCGTCCTATCGTCCCATTATCAAGATTAGACCGAGACATGGAAACGTCAATCTCGTATATGTCTAATCTTAGTTTCTTGATCCTCGAGTTAACTGTATAAAACGGATACCCGTGATATCACCATATCACCCAATCCGAGCATGGCCATGCATTTAACAGTTCAACTCTATCAAGAAACCTACTCGATAACATACCCGTTATATGGGTCGGACGAATCCCCTCTGGATCAAACAAAACCCGCTACATATTACATCGTATACCCAACGGTTACCCTTATGTCCACCCAGTTACGGATGACTAGGAATAACATCAAAGTACATGACTCATATGTTGGGTACCTTGATGATCACAGGTCAAAGGACAATACATCTATAAGTAACGCTATCGACATACATATAACGTTCCATGTAGCATTCTTATGTGGGTCAGTCCGGTCCACAAGTTCTCCAACTTGTACCCGTATGTAGAATTCATATCATATATGCAATTCTCAACATACACTAGTCTTAGTTTATTATTACAACCCATCCGTAATAATAACCGACTAGGGATATTTAAGAATATATATCAAATATACATACTAGGGTTATATATATATGTGCAAGCAATTATCAAATAATCATATATATTGGAATAACCTTATGTTTATATACATGACAACAATCATCCATAGATTGGCTTTTGGGCACATATCTAACACGGTGAACCTTAGATCCCAAATCGTTGGAGTTATGGATGAAAAAAAAATATCCTTTTGGACTTAGACCCGGAAATCTTATAATCGGATAGTTAGGGTCGGGAGTTACTCGATTAGAGCATACCATTAGTATGCATACACGTTTTTATTTCTAAAATTTGCTTAGTGATTATATTATGTACCGGTATTCAGGCACGGGAGATACCTCGGGAGCTGTAGACTCGGATCGGGAAGAAGTCATAATTTGCATTTTGAGGTGACATTACAAGTCTTTTTATATATGTTTTGTGAATGCATGTTGGTGTGGTTTGTTTGTTTACTTGCCTTGTTTGCTACATGCGGATTGGAATTGTATACCTGATTATTCTCACATGCCTAATTTCTACATGAGAAATCGTTATTGCAAATAACATGTATTATGATTGGGAGATAGTGTGTGGTTATGGGCCGAAGGCCCGGTTGAGACGAAATACATAGAATTCACACATCCCTGGAAAACATAAAGTATTTCAACAGAAATGTAAAAGTGTAAATAAGAATAAAATATTAATTCTACTGTGGAGTCGGCTGGTAGCCCCGAGGGAGGGTTGGGTACCCTCGGGTCACTTTATGTTGTTTAGCATGGTATCCCAGGGGATGTAGGTGCACCCCTGGATGACTTGCACCGGTTAGGTGTGTCTGAGTGCACCCTCAGGTAGCTAGCGGCCACTCGAGATTTGTCGGTGGTTTTTGGCCTCAGAATCTACCCCTTCTGAGGTTCGACATTTGGGTTTCACACCCTGATCTGATCAGATGCGCTACCGAGACTTGACTCACAGTAGAGGGCCCATAATGATAATAATAATTATAATAATAAAATAACGCATTCAATCTAAATAATAAGAACAATAATACAATAAGATGTTTATGTGTTGGTGTGTGATTCTGATTTGCTTGTATGTTGTACTTGTGCTCGTGAACTACTCACCCTACGAGCATGACTTCACTTCCATGTATACTTAGACTTTTAATGTTCACTGAGTAGGCGACTCACATAATCGCCACCGTTGTTTTTCAGACTTTAGTTAGCGTGCTGTCTCACTTATACCTTCGACTCGGAGTTCAGACGCAGACACTTCAGCAGGTAGTTGTGCTTCATCTCTCGGTTGGATCCATAGGGTCATATGCATGATATTTTCTATCTTGATTTTTATTATTATTTTCATCTTCTGCTGCATGAGAATTAATTCGAGATGTCATAAATGTTTTACCTCTATATCGGCGTTTTGCCGGAGTTTAATTTTGTGATTTTATTTCGGTGTGATGCCGTGGTGGCTTACGACTTGATAAGCCGGTTAATCTCATTTATTTTTATGACATCTCGTTGTTAATAAATTTTTATGGAAAATGTTTGTATGTTGAGGCATCGGTATTCGTATCCTGGGTTTCAAGAGTATTTTGGTAATCTTTTTCATTTAAATATTTTATTTTATTAAATTGGGGTACGGGCCTCCACAGTTGGTAGCGGAGCGGGCTTCAGATCTTTGGATTTTCAAAGTGATTTTTCTCTGTGCATAAGCCTGTTCCGGATTTATAATTACTAAAAAAAAAACGTTTTTCGACTTGTTGCATTCATATAGGCGTCATTATGGATCCACCGCAAGACATGTACAATGCTGAAGGACAGGATGAATTGATGCCATAAATAAACGAAAATACAAATATTATTAATATTGCAAATACTGATATTACAAAGGGGGAAACATTACATTGATTTTGATATTTTATATTTTATAAAAAGGGAAATATTACAACGATTTTGATATTTTATTAAAATAGAAAATACATTTAACGGTTTGGAACGACGTTGACATGGAAGCTGTTTGGATCGCTGTTGATGTTGACCGTGACTCTGTCGCTCCAAGAGAACCACATGCCGCCTCTGTCGCGCTGGCCAGGAATCTCGAACCGGTTTGCTGTAGGGAACCGGAGTGGGATCAGACCGTGATCGTCCCGTGGTTGCCACTAGGTCTCCGTGAGAAGAACCATATTGGGTTTGTATTGGTTCTTCAAGTCCCTCAAAGTGCGTGAGAACTCCTGGGCACGCCTTGCAACGCCTCTGCAGTTCCACACCAGTAGTCGTGCCTTTGGCCAAGTTGGAGGTAAGCGCGTCATTCTGGGCATGCTTTGGGCAGTCATTGAGAGCTGGTAGTAGGCGCCTTGCTCCAGGGATTGGCAAGTGGACTCCAGGTTGAACTCCTGCAGCCTTTCCGAGATTAAGAACATCACGGAGTTTGCCGATCCGTAGTAGGAGGTCCTCAGAGTGTCGCGATCCTCCAGGAAGAACACCTCTTCCATTGGAGTGACGAAGAACCGCGATGAGTAGAGCTCGTCGACAAAGACCAGTCGCGGCATCCTGCCGAGCTCGTTCGGTAGTTCTTCAGCACGTTCGTTGACCATGCTGTAGGCCAGTCGGTTTCTTCTGCCTAGGTTGGCACCTTCGACGAAGAAAACAGAGGATGGAGCAGGCATTGTGTTTTGGTCGTGTAGGTGTTTCGTTTTTCTAGAGTTTTGAGGTTTCTTTGTCTGGGCGTGTGGTTGCCTTAAAAAGCTTTTGATGACTTACTCCTCACCCTACCGTCTTTTATAACCTTAGGAGGAGCGTGTTTATTGCTTTCGAAGTTCAAGTTTTTGCTTTTGAAATTTTACCGTTGCCTCATTTATTGCTTCGACGCGCTATGTGTTTGTTTTTCGGGCAACAAATGCCAGAGTTTGTCAGTCCTTTTCTACCTTACAATTTTCAATTTCCTGGGCTACTTCATTTTAGTCTCCTTGAGACTTGTTCCTACATCCTTTGTCACATGCACTCGTGACCGTTGTGGCTAGACCGTGGGGACCACACCTCGAGTAGAGTGCGTGTGCGACAAGCTTACAGCTGTTCGGACAGCGTGGAGAGATGCGAGACCTGACCGACATTTTTGGCTCAAGCGGACTTTAGGAACAAGTGGGTAACGTTTCTTTCGAGGAAACAGGATGTTCCCGTGATCATCGCCTTGCAAGTTAACGGACGTGTTCTCCACGAGGGAAACCAACGTCACCGTTAACTGTGTGCGTTACGTTTCTTGGGATCGAGGATGTTCACGATCGATCTAGGGCGCTGAATATGGAAACTTGCTTTGTTATAACCTCTTAATGTTTTGACTTTATTAAACGAGTTTTAGTTCGTTTATAATTTCCTTATGTTTAACTTCATACCTTTATTGCTGTTTTTAATCTGTTTAACACGAGATTTAGTAACAGAAGAATTTCGATTTAAGAAGAAAGCTTATTTTATTGATTTCATAACATTTTACAACAAAGGAGAAGCACTCTACGGAGTTACATGATTTTTCAAATCGGTTACAAGTTTTTGTATATTCGTGATCTGAGAAGAGAGTCCCATGTAGGCCAGTTCAATTTGTATCACTACAGTGTGGACCTTCTTCAGTGAAGTGTCCAGCTGCTTCATTGTCTGCAGTGGTGTGCTGGCCTCAGCTGTTGCCTTGCCTTTCCTATCCTCCGCATCCTTGTTACCAGAAGATCCTTCCTTGCCTACGCGCTTCTTTCGCCGTTTTGGAGGAGCCACCATATGCTCTTTCAGGCCGATGATGTTGGTCTCGAACCGCTTCTTAGGAGGTTCCTCATCGGAGCTTGTCGGGAAAGCAGCACCACCGATGTAGCTGTTATCCTCAGAGTCAGAGGTAGTACGGGGATCTTAGTGGTGAATCCATAGTTGTGAGTGAGTTCTCTGTTCGGAGGTTCGGTTTATATAAGCGGAGGAAACGTCGCTTAAGGGTATAAGCGATATCTCGCGTTGAGTTCGGACACCTGGTGAAGAATACCAGAAACTTATCGTGGTAGGACCTACGGACTTGATGATTGAATTTCGAGGACGAAATTCTTTTTAAGGTGGGTAGAACTGTAATGCCCCGGTTTTTCGTTTATTGATTTATAAAAAAATTTTCGGTAATGGAAATAAAATTAATTTATTTTCCATTGGATTTATTAATTTTAAACGGTAATGTGTCGTTTCTGAGCTTTGTCGGACCTAAAACGCGTTTCGGGACGAAACACGACTTTTATCGTAGTTTTAGTCCAAACTACGTCGTTTTGAGTGTGTGGAAAAAAAATATATGGTGAAGAGTCAACCTGGGCGGGTTGACCAAGCCGAGCCAAACGACACGTCGTTCAGCCGGCTAGGTCAGGCCCAGACGCCTCTTCTTCCTTCTCCCTCGTTCTTCTTTTCTTCTTTACATTTCTTTTTCCCGTTTCTTCTCCACCCAGCCGTCACCCCCAACGGCTTTGTCTCCCACGTTCTGCCTTCAATCATGCCATCAACGGCATGATCCCCACCACCTCATCCTTGTTCCTTTCCAAGTTCTTCTTCTTCCTCTTAATCTCTTTTCGATTTCGTACCGAACCACCTCCCCTGCCTCTTCCTCTCGCCGACACCCACACTACCTCTTCTCCCTCTCTCGTCGGCGAACACCTCTTCTTCCTCACACAAAACCGTCGCCGCCTTGTCCTCTTCGGGTTGTCTTTCTCACAAACAACCGAGGAGCCGCCACTGTCATCGAAGGTCAGGGCTGCTGCTCGTGGTTGCAATCGGAGACAAGGGCTTGGGAGGCCGGTGCAGGACGAGTGCGACCCGACTCATGCTCGAACGCGACGAGGAGCCACCATTGCCGTTGTCTACTTTGCTGGGTAAGCTCCGCGGCTTGACGAGGAGGCCTATGCGTGGAGTCGCCGCCTCTGTGCGCGCGGGCTGGAGGGACGACGTGACTGAATCTTCACTACCATCGTGAATGGGTAAACTGCCTTGCTACCCTCCTCCTTTCCTTTCCTCTTCTCCTTTATTCTTCTTGTTTCCCGAGTTGTTGCCTAAACGGGTTGTTGCTGTGTTTTGGCTGTGGGTGTTCTGGTGGGTTGTTGGTGGCGGGCCTGCGGTGGTTGGTTGCGTGGGTGTTCTTGTTGTTCGGGCAGTGTGGATTCATTCTAGGTTTCCAGTGTGTGTGCAATTGATCTGGGCAGAATCGATTTTGGGCAATGGGTCTTCCGGTAAGGATCCGATGCCTTAATTTGTTGCTCAAATCGTTTTGATGCTTGGTAATTGTTGTTTGGTTGATTTGAGTGTCGATTGGTGATGTTCCGGGTTGGCAGTTGCTGGTGGGATGTCCTTGGTCACTCGGGTTCCAAATTCCGGCGAGGTTGACCGGAATCCGGCGAGCGCGTACTGTTCCGGTGAGGGCTCGGGAATTTTTCGGCTAAGGCTCGGGTTCTGTCCGACGGACAGTACTTTCCTTTTACGACTTTTAAACGGTATTTGTTCTCGTTTTGTCTCGGTTTTGCCTTGTATGTAAATATTGAATTCTTTTATGAATATACACTTTTGAATATCGAGTGAAGTAGTGGATTACCGAGAGCGGAGAGAAAGAATGTGTGGCCGGGAAGTTTTACCGACACGTAGAGAATTTAGGCCGATTAACCTTGGGCTCGGGATGGCTTTAGGACGGTTTTAGGAAAAACCGAGCCCAAGCCCAAATAACCTCATTTCAAAGTTTAGAATGTTTCATGGATTTAAGATATGGACTTAAAGCCTAAACGCAGATAATTAATTTACAGACATTAAGAACGGGCTCGAAGCCCAATTTTTCATGATCGGTTAATATGAACGTAGTGAAGTGGGCCCTCGGCCCGAGATTCTTATTTAAGGAGTTAGCGGGCTTTAGGCCCGGGAATTGTTTATGGATTTAGACCGGTGAACCTTAGATCCCAAATCGTTGGAGTTATGGATGAAAAAAAATATCCTTTTGGACTTAGACCCGAAAATCTTATAATCGGATAGTTAGGGTCGAGAGTTACTCGATTAGAGCATACCATTAGTATGCATACACATTTTTATTTCTAAAATTTGCTTAGTGATTATATTATGTACCGGTATTCAGGCACGGGAGATACCTCGGGAGCTGTAGACTCGGATCGGGAAGAAGTCATAATTTGCATTTTGAGGTGACATTACAAGTCTTTTTATATATGTTTTGTGAATGCATGTTGGTGTGGTTTGTTTGTTTACTTGCCTTGTTTGCTACATGCGTGTATTATGATTGGGAGATAGTGTGTGGTTATGGGCCGAAGGCCCGGTTGAGACGAAATACATAGAATTCACACATCCCTGGAAAACATAAAGTATTTCAACAGAAATGTAAAAGTGTAAATAAGAATAAAATATTAATTCTACTGTGGAGTCGGCTGGTAGCCCCGAGGGAGGGTTGGGTACCCTCGGGTCACTTTATGCTGTTTAGCATGGTATCCCAGGGGATGTAGGTGCACCCCTGGAAGACTTGCACCGGTTAGGTGTGTCTGAGTGCAACCTCAGGTAGCTAGCGGCCACTCGAGATTTGTCGGTGGTTTTTGGCCTCAGAATCTACCCCTTCTGAGGTTCGACATTTGGGTTTCACACCCTGATCTGATCAGATGCGCTACCGAGACTTGACTCACAGTAGAGGGCCCATAATGATAATAATAATTATAATAATAAAATAACGCATTCAATCTAAATAATAAGAACAATAATACAATAAGATGTTTATGTGTTGGTGTGTGATTCTGATTTGCTTGTATGTTGTACTTGTGCTCGTGAACTACTCACCTACGAGCATGACTTCACTTCCATGTATACTTAGACTTTTAATGTTCACTGAGTAGGCGACTCACATAATCGCCACCGTTGTTTTTCAGACTTTAGTTAGCGTGCTGTCTCACTTATACCTTCGACTCGGAGTTCAGACGCAGACACTTCAGCAGGTAGTTGTGCTTCATCTTTAGGTTGGATCCATAGGGCCATATGCATGATATTTTCTATCTTGATTTTTATTATTATTTTCATCTTCTGCTGCATGAGAATTAATTCGAGATGTCATAAATGTTTTACCTCTATATCGGCGTTTTGCCGGAGTTTAATTTTGTGATTTTATTTCGGTGTGATGCCGTGGTGGCTTACGACTTGATAAGCCGGTTGATCTCATTTATTTTTATGACATCTCGTTGTTAATAAATTTTTATGGAAAATGTTTGTATGCTGAGGCATCGGTATTCGTATCCCGGGTTTCAAGAGTATTTTGGTAACTCTTTTTCATTTAAATATTTTATTTTATTAAATTAGGGTACGGGCCTCCACACAACATACCCAACATACTCAACATAGATTCCCATTCTTCTTTAAAGACCCACTTTACTATGTTGTGGTGGAGCATTAGGTACATATACTGTACAATCAACGGTCCAAAGATGGGTTTGTGACCATGAACTAATAAGATGGGGAGATTTTATGATAACTTGTTGGCTTGATGCACACAAGTGATGCTGCAAGTAAAATATCATTTTCTCAAACAGTAATATTTCATTAACAATGGTCCTGCAATCAATTGTCAATATTCTCCCAGATTTGTTTGGGTTTATTTCCAATGATATACATTATCCATTAAAGAAATATACCAGTATTATCTAGACATATAGTCTTATCACATAATTAGGGATGTGTGCCTGCAAGTGGCTTAACCATTAAAATAAGTGCGCACAATGTCAACTTGCATCACACAATAGACCATCTAGTCGATGCATCATAAAAATTACCTAGATGGTCAACACGGCGGATTTATCAGTCCGCATACATGTCCCTGAATTATTCCCAAGCATACTGGTGATTCTAGGCCAACCTCATCTTAGGAAGACCGAACAATCAATTTTCGCAGCAAACAAACTCATGGAAATTCATTGATTGTAAAAACTTCTGGTTTTTCAAT